>PVLC010033159.1:0-17579 GCA_004027655.1 Graphiurus murinus | reverse complement strand
GCCCCATATACTTTAAATCATCTCTAGATTATTTACAACACCTAATACAATGTAAATGCTATATAAATAGCTATTGTACTTGTTTGGGGAATTATGAACCAGAAAAAGATGCCTGTACATGTTCAGTATAGACTCAATTTTTTTCCCCCAATTTTTTTTTTTAAACTGGGAATTGAACTCAGGGGCATTCTACCTCCAAGTTCCACCCCCAGCCCTATTTTTTTTATTCTTTATTTTGAATCAGGGTCTCACTAGTTGCAGAGGATCTCATTAAGTAGCTGAGGCTGGCCACAAACCTGTGATCCTCCTGTCTCAGCCTCCCAAATAATGAGATTACAAGCTTGCACCATCATGCCCAGCCTCCCTAAATATTTTTTGCTTGTGGTTGGTTGAGTCTGAGGATGTGGGATCTGTGAATGCAGAGAACTGACTGCCCCTTACTTCCCACACAAAACTGTCCCCTAAATGAGTACAGTGCTGTCTCATGGAGATTTTGAAGTTTTCTGCTATATGGAAGTATTAAAATAAAAGTGAATGTATTTGAAACATGAGTTAATTAATATAAGATGGGCAGGAAAGGTACTTTGTGGCCCAAATTAATAGACAGGATTTCCCATGGAATGTTTAAACTATTTAATCAGGTAAATTGTTTTTAAGGATGTCAGACACATCAATTTTCATATAAAGCACATTTTATTAATTTAAATGCACTTTCTCCCAAATCTGCCCAAATTAATTAAACATTTTTATTGATGTTCCTACTTGCTCCTGGAGGAATTGGATTGCTAGATGAATTCCTTTGGTTATTGGTGAGTGAAAGTTTTGGGTCTTTCTTGGTTCTGTCCAATGTTGGCCGAAAGTGATTTGGACAACGGACATGAACCCAGAGCTTTCCTTTCTCTCTCATCTCTTTTCTTTTGCCCCCTGGCAGTTTGGTTCCTATTGTCAAAAGGTCTTTGCTTGCAATTTCTTGACTTGGATCCTTCGCCAGGAAGGTGTCAAGCAATTTGCTGGGAGAAATGTCTGCTAGGAGAGGAGGTGGAGCCTTGGCCTTGGCTGAGGGAGGAAATAACTTTGGAAACAATGGGGTGGGGTTTCTATGGAATGGTGCAGGGTCAGGGGTGATGGGAAAACAAATCCTGATAGAAATCCTTATACCCTAGAGCCCCAGTTGTTTGTCCACATAGCCATCTGTTGGGACGGGAATAGGAATTATAAGCTAGCTCCAGCCAGAATCTTTTTTTTTTTCTCTCCCTAGTCAGAATCTTTGCTGCATTGTTTTGACTTGTCAAGGGACCAATAATTCTGTTTACATGTGCCAGATTCTAACCATGATTTTGTATGTTGGGAGAGGAGTTTTTGTTGCTCCTTTCTCTTTTTATGTTAACATGCTACATATGTCATACATATATAGATATGCATATCTATATATGTATATACTTTTATTACTACATTGTAATTATACATCATAGTGAGGTTCAAAGTGATATAAACTTACATGCACACAACACTTGGAGTGTTTTCCTCTGGGTCCGCCCCCACCCCATACATGTTAATGAGATGGGTAGTGATACTTTCGTTTATGGGCATAACATTATTTGAACTGTTTCCTTCATCAATTATTCTTTTTACTCTCCCTACTTTCCTCCCCCAATCTCCTTCCAATATTCTCTAGGTCTCTCTTCTCATTTATTTAAAGTCCCTTATGTTTCCTAGTTTCTCTCTAGCTTTGACATAAGAGAGAAAACTTATGACCCTTGACTTCCCGAGACTGGCTGATCTCACTAAGCATAATATTCTCTAGCTCCCTCCATTTTCCTGCAAAAGACATTCTTTGTTCTTCTTTGTAGCTGAGTAAAATTCCATTGTGTGTATATACCACATTTTCTTTATTCATTTACCTGTTGATGGACACTAAGATTATACATAATTTGACTATTGTGAATTGTGCTGCTATAAACATAGATATATATGTATTACTATAGAATTCTAATTTTTTTTTTTCGGTACTGGGGATTGAACTCAGGGGCATTCTACCTCCGAGTTACACCCCCAGCCCTATTTTTTACTCTTTATTTTGAAACCGAGTCTCACTAAGTTGCGGAATGCCTCACTAGGTAGCTGAGGCTGGCCGCGAACCGAGATCCTCCGGTCTCAGCCTCCCAAATGCTGGGATTACAAGCGTGCGCCACCATGCCCAGCTCTAGAATTCTGATTTTAATCCTTCAATTCTTTTGGAAAGTTGCCAAAGAGTGGTTGATATAGTTAGGTCACCTGGTAATTCCATTTCTAGTCTTTTTTTTTTTTTTTGTGGTGCTAGGGATTGAACCCAGGGGCATTCTACTTCCAAGCTATACCTCCATCCCATTCTAATTTTATTTGGAAACAGGGTCTCACCAAGTTGCTTAGGTTGGCTTCAAATCTGTGATCCTCCTGTCTCAGCCTCCTGAGTACTGGGATTACAAGTGTGCACCATCATGCCCAGTTCATTCCTTGACTTTTGAGGAACTTCCATACTGGTCTCCATAGTGGTTGTACTAAGTTTCAGTCCAACCAACAGTGTATTAGGGTTCCTATTTCTCCACACCTTTCCCAGCATTTATTATTATTATTATTATTATTATTATTATTATTATTATTATTATTATTTGTGGTACTGGGGATTGAACTCAGGGGCATTCTACCTCTGAGCTACACCTCCAGCTCTATTTTTTATTCTTTATTTTGAAACAGGGTCTCACTAAGTTTTGGAGTGCTTCACTAGGTAGCTGGGGCTGGCTGTGAACCCGGATCCTCTAGTCTCAGCCTCCCAAATGCTGGGATTACAAGTGTGTGCCACCATGCCCAGCTCCCCAGCATTTATTATTGTTTGTGTTCTTTTTTTTATGATACTGGAGATTGAACTCAGGGGTATTCTACCACCATGCTACACCCCTAGACCTATTTTTTATTCTTTATTTTGAAACAGGGTCTCACTAAGTTGCAGAGGGCCTCACTGAGTAGCTGAGACTGGCCATGAACCTGTGATCCTCCTGTCTCAGTCTCCCAAGTACTGAGATTACAAACGCACACCACCATGCCCGGTGCTTGTTTGTATTCTTGATAATTGCCATTCTAAATTAGATCAAAAGTGTTTATCTTTCTTTTAAAGGAAACTAGAGCAGTCTTACATACAAGTTTGTAGGGCATGCCAAATTTTCTTGGAACTTTGTTTGGAATTGCACAACCCTGGAGATAACCCAAATACACACCAATAGGGAATTACTTGAATTTTAGTACATCCATACTGGGAAATATATAGCCTTAAAAACTGAATAAACAAAACAAAAGACAACTCAAGACATATCTCTGTATCGATATGACATAACATCCACAATACAAAGTTGAGGGTTAAACAGCAAGATAAGAACCATGAGATAGTAAGGACAGTGTGTGTGGCAAGCATTTGGGGGGGAGGGGCAGATGTATGTGACTGCTTGTGTTACCAGGTGGGAGCTCTTATAATTCTCCCACATAACCCCAGCCCTTGCTTATCTGCTTGGAAAGCATTCAAACAGAAAGCACAAGTGGGGAACGCAGGAGGTTTGTTTAGAGAGGTGAAGGCATCATGTGAGAAAGGCCCTGAAGAGAGGGGAAAGGGTTGTGCTCCGGGGACAGCTCTGGGGGGGGGGGGGGTTCCCTGGGGATAGAGAGGCGGCCTGGGGCAGTGGGGTTATGCTCCAGAGACTTCTGGGGCAGTCCGTTTCTGGAAAGGGCAAGCAGCGTGGAGTCTTCCATGTGCTGGGTTTTCTAGTCCCTCTGGACACCTTTATACGTGTTACATTTGGGTGGTCCATTGCCCTTCCCATGTCTCACCGTAGTGACCCTGCGTTGTTTCTCTGCCCCTTTCTAGAAGCATAGAGGTCAAAGTGAGCAAGGCTCTGCAGGTCAGTCTGAGTGGGAGCCCATCCCTGCCCCCTTTCTACAAGCAGGGGGTAGGGGGGTGAAGATGAGCCAGGCTCTGCAAGTCAACTTCCGGTCTGTCCCAGCTGACCCCACCTGCTAATGTCTAGCTAGCTACCTAACACTTGTACACATGTGTGTCCACACACGTATAGGCCTAGAAATCTCTGGAAGGGGCAAAAGAAACTGGTAGCCCTGGTTGCTTCTATGGGAGAGCTAGGCTTGGCAGCTTGAGAAATCATATTTCCTCTTTTTTTGTTGTTGTTCTCTTTGAAGTCCCCCCCCCCCACTTTGTGCATTGTAGATTTAAATAAACAACTAAATAGCCAACTAACCAAATCCAAAGATGAGCAACTACTCAGACATTCAGGGGAAGAGCTTTGTGCCCCATAGCTTCGGGTCCTGCGGGTGGGGGTGGGGGTTGGAGAGGAGATGGCCCCAGGCTGCTGTGGCTGCAGACAGGACTGTCTCACCTCTGCACACCCTGCACCTCACTCCCCAGGCAGGGCAGCCCTCCTCCTACCAAAGCTTCCCTCTCAAATTCTCTTTGATGGCTGGGTCATGGTGACATGCTAATTGTCTGGGGTTTGGGGCGACAAGAGCCCCCAGTGCAAATACTGGGGTGAATTTAGTTTTTCCTTTGGGAAACAAAAAAAGCAACACAAAGAGCCTGTGTGCAGGTCTTCCTTTAAAATAGTGGGGCATTTGAAACGTGTCCTGCAGCTGCTGGGCTGTTTCAGTCTGAAGCATTTCATTTTCTGAAAGTGCTTAAGAAAGATGAGGGGGTGGGGGGAGAGAGGGAGAGAGACAGAGAGAGAGACAGAAAGAGAGAGACAGAGAGAGAAACCTGAGTACTTCTGGAAATGGAGGATTTTGAAAGCCTGTATTTATCTGCTCTTTGGAAAAAAAAAAATCAATTCCTCTAGGGCAAAGCTTCCCAACCTTTTTACATCATAGTGCACAGAAAATGACATTATTTGAAGAGGATTTGGGGTAAAAGCAGAGGGAATTTAAGTGCATCTCTATGAAGCTTATTAAAAAAAGCTGGATACAGCTTTTTTACTGTTAGAATCATGATAAAAAATATGTATAAAGTATGAGACAATATTGTATTTGTTTAAATTCTCCAAATAAAATTGTTCTCAGTTTTATTTTTTTTCAGTACTGGGAATTGAACTCAGGGGCATTCTACTTCCGAGCTATACCCCTAGTCCTATTTTTTATTCTTTATTTTGAAACCAGGTCTCACTAACTTTTGGAGTGCCTCACTAGGTAGCTGAGGCTGGCCGCGAACCTGGATCCTCCAGTCTCAGCCTCCCGAATGCTGGGATTACAAGCGTGCGCCACCACTCCTGGCTTGTTCTCAGTTTTTTTTTTTTTTTTTTTTTGCGGTACTGGGGATTGAACTCAGGGGCATTCTACCTCCGAGCTACTCCCCCAGCCCTATTTTTTATTCTTTATTTTTTGAAACCGAGTCTCACTAAGTTGCGGAGGCTGGCCGCGAACCCGGATCCTCCGGTCTCAGCCTCCCGAATGCTGGGATTACAAGCGTGTGCCACCATGCCCGGCTTCGTTCTCAGTTTTAAATGAGAAAATTGAGCTTGTTTCCATTAGTATATTTATTATGAAAAAAAAATTCAAATATATACAAATAAAAGAATAGTGTAATGACCAACTCCCCTCCCCACATGATGAGCACCTGAAACAGTTAACAGTATATTTTATTTTCAGACTTCATCTACTCTATTCCCTCTCCCCCCCTTTTTGGCCAGAATCTCTAAAAGCACATCTCAGCTCAGCCGGCCGTAGTGACGAACACCTGTCATCCCAGTCTTGGGAGGCTGAGACCAGAGGATCGCAAGTTCAAGATCAGCCTCAGCAACTTAGCAAAACCCTCTGCAACTTAGTGAGACCTTGTTTTAAAATATAAAATAAATCTAGGCATGGTGGTGCATACCTGTAACCTTAGTACCTGAGAGGCTGAGACAGGAGGATCGCAGGTTCGAAGGTATCTCTAGTAATTTGGCGAAACTCTCAACAACCTAGAGAAACCCTGTTTCAAAAACAAAAAGTAAAAAAGTAGCTCAGAGGTAAAATGTCCCTGTGTTTCATCCCCAGTAAACACACACACACACACACACACACACACGCACACTAAAAGCACATCTCAGACATTTTATTTAATCTGAAAACATTTCCATATAAGTCTCTAACAGATCTTAAAAAGAATAACTGTGATACCACCAACCACCCCCTATAAATTAAAAATGATTTCACAGTATTATATAATATCCAGTTCATATTCAGTTGTCTCAAAATGCCTTTTTATTGTTCATCTCTTTAAATCAAGATCAAAATAAAATTTATAAAAACAAGATTTGCAATTGGTACATCTTTTAAGTCTTCTTCTTCTTCTCTTTTTTTTTTTTTTTTTTTTTTTTGCGGTACAGGGGATGGAACCCAGGGGCATTCTACCTCCGAGCTACAGGGTCTCACCAAGTTGCAGGGGGCCTTACTAAGTAGCTAAGGCTGGCTGTGAACCCGGATCCTTCTGTCTCGGCCTCCCAAGTACTGGGATTACAAGTGTGTGCCACCACGTTCGGCTTATTCTTTATTTTGAAACAGGGTCTCACTAAGTTTCGGAGGGCCTTACTAAGTAGCTGAGGCTGACCTTGAACCCAGATCTTCCTGTCTCAGCCTCCCAAGTACTGGGATTACAAGTGTGAGCCACCACACATGGCTCCCAAACCTTAATTGAGAAAGAGGTCTTATTAAGCTGCTGAGGACCTCTCTAAGTTGCTGAGGCTGGTCTTGAACCTGAGATCCTCCTGTCTCAACCTCCCAAGTACTAGATGTTTGCCACCATGCCAACTCCCAGCCCTTTTTTATTTTGAAGTAGGGTCTTGCTAAGTTGCTGAGGGTCTTGTTAACATGTTGAGGCTGGCTTGGAATCTGGGACTCTTCTGTCTCAGTCTGTCAAATACTGGGATTACAGGTATGTGTGTGTGTGTGTGTGTGTGTGTGTGTGTGTGTGTGTGTGTGCGCATCACCATGCCTGGCATTTTTGGTGCTTTAAGACACCAGGCTTGTGGCAACTTGTTACAGTAGTCACAGAAAACAAATACACACACTGTGCAATTCATGCTTTTGAAGCATACAATTCAGTGTTTTTAGTGTATTCACAAGAATTGTGCCTCCACCACAATGGTAAATGTTAGATCATTTCATCACCTCCCAAAGAAACTTTGCATCCCTTTGCAATCAACCCCATTCCGTCCACTGCCCAACCCTAAGTAACAAATTGACTTTCTCTATAGATTTGCCTATTCTGAAGGTTTTATTTTTATTTTTGGTACTAAGGATTGAACCCAGGACATTCTATCTCTGAGGTACATCCTCAGCCCTTTTTTTTTTTTTTTTCGGTACTGGGGATTGAACTCAGGGGCATTCTACCTTTGAGCTATACCCCCAGCCCTATTTTTTATTCTTTATTTTGAAACCAAGTCTCACTAAGTTGCAGAGTGCCTCACTAGGTAGCTGAGGCTGGCCACGAACCCAGATCCTCCGGTCTCAGCCTCCCGAATCCTCAGCCCTTTTCATTTTTTATTTTGAAACAGGGTCTTGCTAAGTTATTGAGAGTCTTGCTAAGTTCCTGAGGCTGACCTCAAACCTGCTATCCTCTTGTCTCAGCCCCCCAAGTACTAGATCACAGACATGTGCCACCCCAGCAGACATGGACATTTTGTATCAATAACAACATATAATATGTGTGGTCTTTTGTGACTGGTTTATTTCACCTAGCATAAAGTTCTCGAGGTTCATCCATGTTCTAGCTTGTATCAATACTTCATTCCTTTTTTATTGCCAACATAACATTGTGTTACCTATTTATAAATTTAAATGTCTGTGAGCAAATCCTTATCAGGATTTTTTAATGGCAATCTTTTCAAAATTTTGGTAATTACCATCAATTCTTTCTTAGTTCAAGTCAAGGAGTAAAAAACATTTAATGAATTTTAATGTTTAAATAATCCTTAAATTTATAATTCTCAAAATTACACTTATGGAATCCAACAGCTCATTCTTTGCTTTCATTGACAAATGTGATTTTGAATTTTCTTATGCTAATGTGAGAAAAGTTCAAGTCCAATAGAAACTTTTCATGGCACCCGTTTCAAGATAACGAGGAAGTCCTGCCAGTGTTCGGACACCACTAAGAGGGTAGAGAATCACAAATGGGCAGAACTAGCCGAGGTGGGGAACACACCTGTAATCCCAGTTCTTGGGAGGCTGAGATAGGAGGATCTCAGGTTTATGACCAACCTCAGCAATTTAGCAAGGCCCTCTGAAACTTAGTGAGACCTTGTTTAAAAAGGGCTGGGGATATAGCTCAGAGGTAGAATGCTTCTGGGTTCCATCCCCAGCACAAAAACAAACACACGAACGAACGATCGAAGGAACGAACAAACAGCGGAAGGATGGGGCCACACAGGAGCTGGGTTTACAGTAGCCGTAGCTCATGCTTCCCGACCTGCTGCACCTGTGTCCTGTCCCGTCCCTCAATGACCCTCGCTCCGGGGGACAGAAGTGTGCACCAGTGGGCTACTGAGGCAGACAGCTGAATGGCTGGGTGTCTCCTTGGTCTCTTGCATCCTATCATGACCAGACAAGGCATTTGGGTGTCTCTGTGTCCCTTGCTGTGCTTACTCCATCAGAGCCTACTCTCCCAGGGCTGCCCTTTGAGGTCCTTCAGGTCTCTCCAAGTCGGAAGTGGCCTGCAGCACACTGTGACCCATTCATGTCCACACCTGGGTACCTCCATGGGAAAGTCCTGCTCTGGGTTGTCCATGAGCACTTGCGGCCAATATGGGCTGGGAAATGACAGGAGGGCACAGAGAGGGAATTTCGTACCGCTAATTTTTATGGACCTGTGACAAGTCTTGCAGTTCCCTTCTTTCTCAACGTTGCCGTCTGTCTGTCACGGCTGTCTTATCCTTGCATTGGCATGGCATGATGGGAGTTTGGGAAGAAGATGGATAAGGGGTCACCTACACCACACCTATGATCAAGAGGAACTGTTTCCCATGGGCTACCCCTGGGGGGTGCCATCTTTCTCTGGAGTCAGGAGTTGAGATGAGATTTTGGAGATCTTAGAAGAAGGTGAGTGCATTTTACATTGGGCAGGATGCAAATTGCTGTGGCTAGATGGTGGAATGTCTCAAAAGTAGGTGCCATCAGCTGGGTATGGTGGCACAGACCTGTAATCCCAGTACCTGGGAGACTGAGAAGGAGGACTGCAGGTTCGAGGCCAGCCTCAGCAACTTAGTGAGACCATTTTTCAAAATGAAAAAAAAAAAAAAAAAAAAAAAAGAGCTGGGGGTTCAGCTCAGAGGTAGAATGCTCCTGGGTTCAATCCTCAGTAAAACACACACACACACACACACACACACACACACACACACACACACACACACACACTTCAATTCTTTCCCTTTCCACGTGCCCATGCTACCCTCTATTAAGAGGAGGATTTATGTACTTAGGAGGTTGAGACAGGAGGATCTCGGGTTTGAAGCCAGTGCACAGTACTTTAGTGAAACTCTGTTTCAAAATAAAAATAAAATAGGACTGGAGGTATAGCTCAGAGGTAGAGCATCCCAGGTTCAGTCCTCAGTGAGGACGAAAAAGAGGTAGATTTGATTCTTCTCTCCTTGAATCTGGGCTGGCTCCATGACTGCTTTGACAGATTTACTATAGCAGATGTGATGTTCTAAAATTTCCCTGGAAATTTACAGACCTAGAATATCTAAAATAATCCTGAAAAAATTTTGGAGCATCCACAGTGCCTAATTTTAAAAGTGGTCTCTAGTCTTGTAATTATTAAGTGTGGTATTGCAAAAAATAGACATTCGGATCAATGGGACAGCGAGGAAGTTCAGAAATAGACTCATACATATTTGCTGTTGGTGTTAAAACAACAGGATAGATGTATGAAAGAGATGAAACAGAATCTCTCATACCATACATAAAAGTTAATTCAAGGCAGATAATAGACAAATGTAAAAGCTACAGCCACAAAGTTTTTATTAAAAAAGGAGGAAAAAGCCAGGCGTGGTGGCGCACGCTTGTAATCCCAGCATTCAGGAGGCTGAGACCAGAGGATCCGGGTTCGCGGCCAGCCTCAGCTACCTAGTGAGGCACTCCGCAACTTAGTGAGACTCGGTTTCAAAATAAAGAATAAAACATAGGGCTGGGGGTATAGCTTGGAGGTAGAATGCCCCTGAGTTCAATCCCCAGTACCGCAAAAAAAAAAAAAAAAAAAAGGAGGAAAAATCTCAAACCTGAGTGAGTAAACATTTCTTAGAAAAGACACAAAAAGCACCCCTCCAAATTGCTGTATTTGACATCATAAAAATGTTTAAAAATTCTGCTTATCGTAAGTATTATTAATAAAACCCCCTTATTTTGAAACAAGGTCTTGCTAAGTAGCCGAGGCTGGCCTGAATCCTTCTGGACTTCCAAGTTCTGGGATTACAGGTGCTCCAGCAAGCCTGGCTAGGAAGCATTTTCTTAGGATTGTTTTATAAAATTTAGAGGATGACCACGCAATTTATGTTGAGAATTTTAGGCAAGTGTTTTTAAATGTTATTCATTGGTTAGTAAATTGCTTTCAAAAGTCTATCGAATAGAGCTTTATCTGGAAAATGCTTTCTTTAGTCCTCACAGCTGCCCTCTCCCACAAACCAGAGCTCATTCCTTTAAGTTGGTCACAATCAGTAGGCCCCTCCCCAAGCATTTCCTTGTCAATGAGAGTTCACACATTTCCTTCCCAGGAGATCGTTGGGACATAAATAGACACTAGCCAGTATGGGTAGCATTATGAACAGCCCTTTCTGGAAGTAAGCAAACAGCTGGTCTCTGAGTCCATGAAGAAAGTGGATTTAAATTTCATCAGGAACAACATTGGCTTGACATAAAATGACAACTGTCTATTTCTGGAAGATTTCCTTAATTGGGCCTGGAAAAGAGCTGTAGAATGAGACAGCTATGTGTGGAATGATGTGGGTATATTTCTGCCTGGAAACAAAGAAGAGATTAATAATTTTAGTTTTAAAAGTATTTACTTTTAGGTTATGAGAGTAATATTTTCTCATTGTTTCAAATTCCATAAAGTGTAATACTTAGAGCTGGGTGTGGTGGTGCACGCTTGTAATCCCAGCATTCGGGAGGCTGAGACCAGAGGATCCGGGTTCGCGGCCAGCCTCAGCTACCTAGTGAGGCACTCTGCAACTTAGTGAGACTCGGTTTCAAAATAAAGAATAAAAAATAGGGCTGGTGGTATATCTCGGAGGTAGAATAACCCTGAGTTCAATCCCCAGTACCGCAAAAAAAAAAAAAAGAGTAATACATAGAAGGTAAATATTTCTCATAATCCCATTACCCATTCATACCCACCATTAGCAGTTTGATGTATTTCACACACACACACACACACACACACACACACACACACAGCATATGTACAGGTTTTCATCTTGATTTCTTACATTTAGCATCTTCCTACATTATTAAACATCCCTACAGCCCCCTTTTTTTACAGTCCTAGGGACCAAACCTAGGGGTTAGGTTACATTGAGCTACATCCTCAGCCCCCCCACTTTTTTGTGGTATTGGGATTGAACCCAGGGGTTCTGAGCTATACCCCTGGCCCTTTTTATTTTTTGTTAAAAAATTCTTTTTTTTAGTATTGAGGATTGAACCCAAGGGCATTCTACCTCTCAGCTACCTCCCCAGACCCATTTAAAATTAAATAAAAAAGGTGCTGAGGCTAGTCTCTAACCTGTGATCCTCCTGTCTCAGCCTCTCAAATACTGGGATCATAGGCATGTCCCCCAAGCTGGACTCCTGCATTTTTAGTCTTTATTTTGAAACAGGGTCTTGCTCAGCCTCAAACTTGCCATCTTCTTGCCTCAGCCTCCTGAGTGGCTGGGATTATAGACATGTGCATGTGCCCCAGGTCCCCAAACTCTTTTTTAATGGCATCTTCACATGCGTGTGCCGAAGCTGCAGTCTCTGACCTCACCCCAAGCCACCCATGTTTGCATCAACTCCAGGAAACCCTCAGGTGCTGACTGGAGGTTTGGTGAGAATTTGCCTATGTACCTCCCCATAATTGTGAAACTGATTTACCAGAAACACTTTTTGGGAGACAAACTCTTCATTTTTGCTTTGTGTTTGTGTATCTTGTTTTTTAGGTGATGAGAAGATACGTGATGAAGAGAAAAATGTGAGCAAGCCCTGAGCTCTTGCTGATGAGGGACCTTGGGCGACTGGGCTGCCGTTTTCAATCTGCCACTTGGGTTCCAAAGCAAACTTGGTTGGTATTGTCTTTAGCTGTGGTGCTTTGAGCTGAGGACCCATGAACTCAACTTGCTATCTTTAGAAGGTAATCCAAATTGTCCTTCTGATTTCAGTGTGTTCTTTGGTGACTTTGGATAGAAAGCCAGGTTTTCCAGGGACTGCCGAGAAGGATAAGCTGATGTGGGAGGCTTCAAACTGACAAAAGCATATGTTAAGGCTCTGAGGCTACACACTTTATCCCTAGCTTCTAAAGTTTTCATATCATTACTGGATTTTTTTTCCTACTACAAATAATGGAAAGATTATAAATTAACAGAATCATTGCTTTGAATGGATTTGAATCATTGCAAAGATTTTTAAAAAATCTGAAATACATTTGCCACTAAGGACAAACAGCCCTCTTCCTTCAAGTGGCTGACTGCTGGAAATAAAGATTTGTGTCAGATGAGAACAATGCTAACGGGAAGCCTGGCTCCAGGAACTCCCGAGATGCGACCAACTTCCCTTTTTTTGCGGCTTTGGAGATGGCAGTGTGGCCTTGTTTTTTGTCAGTCCTCATTGCCTTTTTCATCTGGAAGCATACCCAGCTTCAGGAGCTGATGGAACTCCTTGGTCTCTCAGTTCTTCTTAAAATAAATAGAATTTCAAACAGGCCATCTCTTGCAAAGCCATCTCTAACATTTGCAGGATTTCTGCCAATATCCTTGCAAACAGAGAGGAGACTTAAAAACAGCAACAGCACCTCTCCAAGTCTCCCCCCAGCCCTTTCCTTATAATTTCCTTCCGTTAATGAAGGGAAATTGGTGGGCTGTATTGTGTCAGAGTCGGGGGCTCCTCCACATACAATGGGAAGCGAGGGGCTTCTGACTGCCAATGTGCCAGGTGCTCCCTAATTGTAAAACGGAATAATGGATAATAACCCATCTTAGTGTGCTGATCAATGCGTTTCGCGTCTATGATGCCGAAGAGGTCACTGGAGACAATGTGGAGGCCTCTCGTTGCTCCTATTCATTAACAAGGCGCTGCTGGATGAAATACGGGCTCCATTACCTAGATGCAACAATGACAGGGACCCTGCATCAAATTGTAATTAGGTTTGATCAGGGCCGGGGTATAGTTGCTATAATCAGAATCACTCTGAATTAATTTTATACTTGTGAAAGGATATGAGGTGAGATTGATTCAATGGTAACCAAAGCAACCTCCTTTTCTATTACTCGCTAAGCTTAAAAAAAAAAAAAAGTAAAAAGAGAAAGGGGAAAATGGAGGGCAAAGGAAAACAGAGACATGACCGTGTTAGTTCTATTAATTTTATGTGAACTGGTTAGGAGAACATGTGTTACAATGGGAGCGCATGCACCGTAGCGAGGGGACTGCTGTCTGGGTCCTGGAAACCTTTGTGGGTCTCATTACTCGTCCATAGTAGATCCTGTGATGTTTCATTTCCTCTTCGTTTTTGTCCATTTTACATGTGTTTGGAAACAGCTTGTTTAGGGCAAGAATTTCAATTTGCAGGAAAAGGAGGAGGAACTTCAAGCTGGGCAACCTTTCTTTTCTCTGGAAAAATCAGCTGTTCAGATTTTTACCTTTACGTGCTATATATAACTCTGACCCAGTGACCACTGGCTTATATGAGAGCAAATGGAAGATTTGGGGGACCTGTTTGTGAAGTGGTTTAAGAAGACAAAGATGTTTTAGGTGTGGTAAAGGGACCACATCTGGTTCCTCATTACTGAAGATTCATTAAATTTTGTTTCAGGTGAGCAAGGTGTGCTGAGGGAATAACATCCCCCCCCTCCAGTCTGAGATGACTGGTGAAATGTGTGGACATATGTGCACATTTTCATTTCCACATGCACCTGCAGATATTGGCACATGTGGTTTGCTCTATCCCTGTGTGTTTGGTCTCTAGTATTTGAATGTTGTAAATTAAATATTTGTTCTTTCTGCTTCCCTGGCAGATTTCTCAATCTCTTCCCATATTGCATTGGTTTCAAGAGTAGAACTGTCAGTCATTCTGAAGGTAGGATTCTGTTAAAATATGTAGACAATAACTTACAGGGAGGGGCTTTGTTTGTAAGTGCATCTCAAATTACTTTGTGGATAAGAAAGTATCATGTAAACATTTAAGGCATTTAAAATGAGTAGGACAGTATTGAAACAAAGTGTTTTAAAAAGGGAGCAACCCAGCACACTGGTACACACCTATAATCTTAGTATTTGGGAGGCTGAAGCAGAAGGATCACAAATTGAAGGCCAGCCTGAACAAGTGAGACTCTGTCTCAAAATAAAAAAAATAAAGCCAGGTGTGGTGGTGCACGCCTGTAATCCCAGCACTTGGGAGGCTGAGGTAGGAGGATTGCAGGTTTGAGGATAGCCCTAGCAATTTAGTGAGACCCTGTTTCAAAATAAAAAAATAAAAATAAAAAGGGCTCAAGGTATAGCTCAGAGAAAGAATGTCCTTGGGTTCAATTCGTAGTATCAAAAATACATACATACATTAAAAAAAGGAAAATAAAGGGCTGGGTGTATAGGTTAGTGGTAGAGTGCCCCTGGATTCAATACCCAGTAAAACAAAACAAAACACAACAAGCAACCCTTTACCTTTAGCTTTTTAAAAAATTTCTCATCTTGGATACAACATCTTAGCTATTTAAGTAATAAAACTATAATAAACATATGAAGAAACCATTGAGGTGATACTGTTGAATATTGCTAAGTATTATTGCATATCTGATTACCTAGAAATTTTATGTGTAAAGTTATATTTTTATGTCCATATTAGTTAGGATGTTTGAGATGTGAACAAAGCATCAACTTTTCTTTTTTTGGTGCTAGGTATTGAACCCAGGGCCTCCAGTGTGCTAGGCAAGCACCCTACCACTGAGCTATATTGCCAGTCCAAAGCATCAAATTTAGCTAACATTTATTTTACCTCTTTTGGAGAGTATGTATTATGGTACTGGGGATTGAACCCGTGGGCATTCTACTTCTGAGCTATACCCCCAGTCCTTTTTCTTTTTCTTTTTCTTTTGCGGTACTAGGGGTTGAACTCGGGGCATTCTACCTCCGAGCTATACCCCCAGTCCTATTTTTTATTCTTTATTTTGAAACCGAGTCTCACTAAGTTGCGGAGTGCCTCACTAGGTAGCTGAGGCTGGCTGCGAACCCGGATCCTCCTGTCTCAGCCTCCCGAATGCTGGGATTACAAGTGCCACCAGTCCGACTTTCTATTTTTGTTTTGATAGAGGATCTCACTAAGTTGCTAAGGGCCTCCTGAGTTGCTGAGGCTGGCTTCGAAGCTGCAGTCCTTCTGTCTCAGCCTCCCAAGTACTGAGATTACAAGCATGTGCCACTGTGTCCAGCTAGAGCTAGAGATTTTTACAAAACCTTAAAAATGTACTTCAAATACATTTTTGTCATTGTCTTTTTGTTTTGTTTTGTTGAGGCCAAAGATACTGTGAGCAAATTATCATGGAGAAGTTGTGGGGATGGAATTAAGACAGCTGTGAAGTGGGAGGCCTCCTTATTATATATAGCTTTGCAGATTTTCTTGATTCTTCTCCCATTATTCTAGAATAGGAAGAGTAGGTAGAAGAAATAGTAGGGGCATTAAAACTTAAATGGACCAGGTGCATGAACATCTCATGCCGAATTTCGAAGAAAAGTAGTGACCAAGGCAAGCATGCAGAAAGGTTTAGCAGGCCTGAGGCTGCTGTTTTCAGGAAGTGCCATTTCTAAGGTTGGCCCTTGGTTGGTATCTGAGGACTGGATTGGTTAAAATTTCACTAAATGAAAAGCTTGACTTTCTGTACAAACAATGTGGTTTATGCTAAGTATCTGCTTTCCTTTCAGGAGCCTGGAATTTCAGTGACTATGATTAGTTGGTGCTTTTGTTACCAACCCAGGAGGGGAGGATTCTTGGAATCTTGTTCATGGTTTCTTTCAGACTTTTCCCCATGCACCTTTTCTCTTGGATGATTTTTCTGTGTATCTTTTTGCTGTAATAAATATGAGCTATGAACATATTAGTATATGCTAAGTCCTATGAACTCTTTCAGCAAATTATAAAATTTTGGGGATGGCCTTGGGAATTCCAACACAGTAAGAAAGTAGGCTCTGTTTAGTTATAAACTCTGTCCACATCCCCCAAAGCAGGATGGAAAAAAGAAGGCAATTTAGTAAAATATTAAGAATTCTTATGAAAAATGTTACTACTTAATTTGGAGAGAAAGAAACAGACTGAAGTTCTGAGTAGAATGCCCAGGGAAATTTCTATGTACCAGGCTCTCAGAGGAAATAGGAACAGGTGTGAAAGTACAAGAAGGAAGGGCTTGAAAGCCCTAAATGAAGCTCTACCCGCCATCCTTCTCCAGCATACCCCTCAACCATTAACTATTAGACTCCCAAATGATAAGTAGCCTTTTATGTTCCTTTTTTCTTTTTAGATTACAAGAATTGGAATGGTTGCAGAAGAGAGACAGGTCAATGAAATGGGGATTCTAAGAATGGTCTGATCTCCCTGGTAGAGTCTAGGTCCTTGGGATGGTTTGGACTTAGAATGTCCTCTGTCCCTCATAGAAACCAGATGGGGCTTAGTTGCCAAGGAGGGGTCCCTGGGCGTGTGGCTTAGGGGATTGTAAGGTTCCTCCTCCCCTTGTTCTCTCTCTTGGTTCTGGCCTCTGTGATGTGAAAACAGAACCTTTGCTCTCTTCCTCTCTCTGCTTCCTGCCACCATACCCTGAGCTACGCAGATATGGCCTGACATGGACTGAATTTCTGAAATCTCCAAAAACTGTGAGCAAATAAACATTCCTTTATCTAAATTGTGTGATCAGGCTTACCTGGTCACAACAGTGAGAATGCTGACAGAAATGGTCCCAATACAGCTGGGCATGGTTGTGCAGGCTTATAATCCTGATACTTGGGAGGCTGAGACAGGAGGATTACAGGTTCTCAGCCAGCCTCAGCTACTTAGTGATGCCCTTTGCAACCTAGTGAGACTCTGTTTCAAAATAAAGAATAAAAAATGGGGCTGGAGGTATAGCTCAGAGGTAGAATGTCTCTGGGTTCAATCCCCAGTATGACAAAAAAAAAAAGGAAAAAAAGAAATGGTCTCAATGCTACATGTCCAAATTGGAATCCATCTAGATCAGAAGGATGCTCTCCTGTGGAGATAGGATATATCCCCATCTCAGTGGAGTAAACCTAGAAAGAGTAGCCCAGACCAAATAGACCAAATATGGAAGAGAATAGTTCAGGTCCTTCCGAAAAAA
>PVLC010033158.1:0-17664 GCA_004027655.1 Graphiurus murinus | reverse complement strand
TCTCAAGTACTGGGATTACAAGCACACACCACCATCCCCTGCTCATGTACATCTATTTTAAAAACAAAAATATTATTCTAGGAGCTAAGGCATCTGAATGGCTACACTGTTACAACTGTTCAAATATAAAAAACAACTTCCAAAAGTTCCCACCAAAATCTTAAATGATATACTAGCACCCAGCTGAATGACTACAGGGGAAATGAAAACCCCTAAGGGGAAAAAGTTATTCTCAAACACACAAGATTCAGGAATTGGAATTAATACAAAGGTGCTCTAAACCAGAGCTTCCTTTATTAAGATGAAGGTCTCAGAAAGGAAGTCAAAGGGTATCTTGTGAAATGCCACTCAACTATTAGAGTAGAAACTAAACATTAACACACTATAAATTGTTTTTATAAAGTCTTCCTAGAGACTGGAGAAATTATAAACATCATAAAGATATTTTAAGATAAACCAGTAAGTTACTAGGACAGTATATATGTCAGTACATAAATTCTGTTTTTAACTCCTCTAGCAGTCAGTGCCACATGTTTTTAGGATTTTTTCTGACTTGCGCTAAAGCTAAGCTCTCCTCACAGCAGCTTCTGCCTCTCAACATTGTTTTGGGCATCTACTCAGAGCACTGAAGACTTTAAAACTTAAACATTTATTAGTACACTACACTTGGTACAAAGTAAATGCTTATACATACATTGCTGAATGAGTATTTCTATAAGGACCTCTTTAAGACACGGAAGAGAGGCCGATGTACCTCTAAAAAGATTGCTGGCACACCCTGAATAAAAATCCATACTTCTATTATCTCATGGCAGGGGGCACATGATCTGCTATGGAAAGAGTCAGAGCCTGCAATTAGACCTGACTCCCTGAGGCTCTCCCAAGCAGCAGCATCCTATGAGCATCACTTGACCTCTCTTGGCCCTGCTTTCCTCGAGTGTAAAATGGGAAAGCCACCTATCCTGTCCTTGAGGGGTAGAAATGACATGTGCAAAGAAACCAGCGCAGTGCTGGGGACAGAATATTCTTTTCCTTCGTCATCCTCTGGAGATTTCCAAGGAGTATGGAAGTATGTGAAAGATGTATAGCAAATTACTGAAATGTGGTATATTTGCAAAATCAGCAATGAAGGGAGACAGGGAAAGGAAGAAAAGAACTTTGAATAAAAAAATAAAAAAAAAATCAACCCAGAGCCAGGACACCTCTAAGCTGCTACTCTTTTTAAGCCAGAGTTTCATCATAATGAAAGCATCCCCACAAACTTCTGTGCTTCCTGCCTTTTCACTTGAGTACTAACTCTTCCTTTAAAATCTTTACCCTCAGAGTAAAACAAATGGATAACTTAGCTTAACTGCAAATTAAAACCTAGCACTAATAACCTAGCACTATAGTTCAAATGCAGTTATGAAACAAGTGATAAGACATTTTATCATATTGTCAATTTTCTCTAGCCTCTCTATTCTTTATCTTCTTCTCTGTTAGATGTTAGACTTCCTTGCCGGATGTGGTGGTGCACACCTGTAATCCCAGTACTTGAGAGTATGAGACAGGAAGATCGTTGATTCAAGGGAACCTCAGCAACTTAGCAAGATCCTCAACAACTTAGTGAGACCCTGTTTCAAAATAAAAAGTAAAAAGGGCTGGGAGAGCCAGGTGTGGTGGTGCATGCCTGTAATACCAGTGCCAGGGAGGCTGAAACAAGAGGATTCACAGCCTCAGTAACATAGTGAGACTCTCAGCAACCTATTGAGACCCTGTTTCTACATAAAAAATGAAAAGGGCTGAAGGTGTAGCTCCGAGGTAGAATGCCCCTGGGTTCCATTCCCAGTACCCCCCCACCACACACACACACAAAAAAAATTCTTTGTTACCTGACTGGTCCCTAACAGCCTTCATTTATACGGATCTATGGTATTTTCATATTTAGTAACTAATATTATTATCATTATTATTTATTTCTTATTTAGCAATCAATACTCTTAATTTGTAAAAAAAAAAAAAAGTAAAGTTTTAAAAATAGTTTCTTACTGGTGACAAATGTACTACAAAGGATTCCCCAAACAGCTATATTTCATCCTGCTCCTATCACATTCTTTTGCTGGACACATACAGTGGCCATCAGATGCTATTCCTAACTTACTACCTGCCAGAGAAAGATGTCCTCTGTAAGCAAATGAGAGCAAATAACTAACAGTAACTCTACCTCCAAAAGTATCATTTTTACTTCAATGTAAAAGAGTCTACTTTTGTGTCAACTGGCCATTGCTAATTTCTCTCCCTTCTATACTAGTGTCCACTAACATACTAAGCGGATATCAACTCTCTCAGCTTCAACTATCATCTACTATTTTAACAAACCCCATTTCTCCACCGTGTGTGTGTGTGTGTGTGTGTGTGTGTGTGTTTGCTGGGGAATAAACTCAGGGGCATTCTACCTCTGAGCTTCACCCTCTGCCCTATTTTTATTTTATTTTTATTACAATCTCACTAGGCTGATGAGAGTCTCACTACTTGCGCTGTCCTCGAACCTGTGATCATCCCCCCCCCCTTTTTTTTAATGGTACTGGGGATTAAAACCAGGGGCATTCTGCCTCTGAGCTACACCCTAGCCCTATTTTTTATTTTTTTAAAACAAGGTCTCACTAAGTGCAGAGGGCCTCACTAAGTTGCTGAGGCTAGCCTCAAACTTGTAATCTTCCTGTCTCAGCCTCCCAAGTACTGAGATTACAAGCATGTGCCACACACCCGGCTCATTTCTCCATTTTTGACCTCGGAATGGAATTTCATCCAGTTCTCAATTACTGCGACCAGAACATTTTCCACATGAACATTCCTCCATCTCTTCAACCTCCTTACCAATCATTTTACCTTTATGTGAAGCAAACTTCCCAGCTACCTCCTTCTTTCCTTCAACTCCTTCACATCTAGCCCCTAAGTCCCTACACTTTCCCAGTTTTCAACCTTCCTTTCTCTATTAGCACCACCTTAATTAAGGCCCTTAAATGAGTATTTAGCTAATCTACCCACGTCAACTCTCCTATCCATACACACCAACCTCCTTCACCTTCGGCCTGCTCTCAGAAGCTCCTTACTTTCTCGCCTCCCTCGTCGTTCAAAATAACAAAATGAACTGAGCGTGGTAGTGCACGTCTGTAATCTCAGTACTTGAGAGGCTGAGACAGGAAGATCGCAGGTTCAAAGCTAGCCTCAGCAACTAAGGCCACTCAACTTACTGAGACTGTTTCATAAAATAAAATCAGGCTGGAGGTGTAGCCCAGAGGTAGAATGCCCCTGGGTTCAATCCCTAGTACCACAAACAACAACAAAAACGCACTGCTTTGTCAGCCCAACCCACCCTGACTTCTGCCTGCTTTTTTATTCTAGCCTCCCACCACTGCCTCCAACTTCACCACGCGCTCAGTCCCATACTTATGGGGACATTTCCCAGGTCCTCCTACCTTTCTCCCCAGGGGTACAGATGGTCAGGAGTCACCTGGCCCAACTCATCCAGTATGGCCCCCCGACTCAAGCTCCTCCCCCAGGGTGTAAAGCTCTTCCTCAGGGCTTCTTTAACACACTGCACCCCACTTTATCCACTGACAGGGATAAACGCAAGGGAAGTACTGGTGTTGTATCTGTCTATGAGACAACCAGCCTGGGAGATCCTTAAGAGCAGCAACTGCTTTTTCTTTTTGGTGGTGGTACTGGGAATTGAACCCAGGGGCATTCTACCTCTGAGCTACACCCTAGCCTTATTTTATTTCTTATTTTGAAACAAGGTCTAAATTGTGGAGGGCCTAAGTTTCTGAGGCTGGCCGCAAACCTGTGACACTCTTGTCTCAGCCTCCCAAGTACTGGGATTAGAGGTGTGCGCCACCATGCCTGGCTAGTAACTGCTTCTTATTGACCTTACAGCCCCAGTGCAGGCACAGTGTCTGGCATACACCAGGTATTCACGAAACATTTGTTCAACAAGTTGATCTACTGCCCTCAACTACTCCTGCCTCCAAACTATGAATTTCTCCTAACCCACAGGCTGAAGAACAAATACTTTGCATTATTTCTATGTTCTAATGTAGAATACAAGGTACAGAATTAAAAATTACCTGAAATCTCTCTGGACGTAATCATTATAAGTGCCAAGATAAAAATGCAAAAAATAAAAATGCATAAAAAATAAAAATAAAAATAAATATAAAAAAAATTTAAAAAAAAAAAAAAAGTGCAGGGAGGAGGTTGTGACCACAATGGGGCAGAGTGGCTGCAAAGGAATTTACCTTAGAATAATTCACTAGGCTACAGGTTTATTCTCTATGGTTTTCTGTGAATGTTTTCTTTTATGATGTGATGTAATTACACCAATCTAATTTAAAATAACTAACATAAGATATGGCTACTTACCAAAACAGAACTCAGCCTTTGGCCTTAGCTTAGTTGCATCGCTAACCTAACAAGGAAAAGAGAACTAAGTTACTTCTTCATATGCTATTACATTCACAATACTGTGTAAATCCCTACCCATATCATTTCCCAATTACCATACATTTAGGATACAGGCTTGAAATTAAATTTTAAAGTTAACTTAAAGAGAAAGCAGGATTAGGGATGTAGCTCAGTGGTAGAATGCTGGCCTAGCATGCATGAAGCCCTGGATTTGATACCCAGAGCCACAAAAAAAGAAAAATGTAATATGCCTAAAATAAATGATACTTCTGAATTTTCTTTGAACAAACTTGTTTTTTCCCAAAGGAAATGGAAGTTTAAAGTAAACCAGTAGGCTTTATGTCACACATACATATTTTAATATTTTATTTACCATAATCTCTCTTTTTATTTCTTTATTGTGGTGCTGAGGCTGTCCTCAAACCTGCATTCCTCCTGTCTTAGCCTCCCAAGTACTAGGATTACAGGCATGTAGTACCATGCCCAGATTTTTTCTTTCTTTCTTTTTTTTTTTTTTGCGGTACTGGGGATGGAACTTGGGTATTCTAGCTCTGAACTACACCCCCAGTCCTATTTTTTATTCTTTTGAAACAGGGTCTCAATAAGTTGTGGAGGGCCTCACTAAGTAGCTGAGGCTGGCTGCAAACCCGGATTCCCCGGTTTCACCCTCCCAAGTACTGGGATTTCAAGCATGTGCCACCACGACAGCTACCGTAATCTTTAAAATGTCCTCAATGGATAATCTACAAACTAAGAATTGGTCCCAAAGGCCATATTTCCAAATTAGCTATGAACCATAAGCAAAATGGTGGTGAACAAGGAGGAAATTGTACATTTAAAGTCCAAAAATCCAGAAGACATTAATCTGCTACAAGAAATCAACAAAATACAGAGTTCCCTCTTGTATAGGAAAATAATGGGGTTACTTATTTTTTTTTTTTGGCAGTACTGGGGATGGAACCCAGGGGCATTCTACCTCCAAGCCATACCCCGAGTCCCATTTTTTTTATTCTTTATTTTGAAACAAGGTCTCACTAAGTTGCAGAGGGCCTTACTAAGTAGCCCAAGTACTGGGATTATAAGTGTGTGTCACCATGCCCGGCTGGGTTATTTTATTAAATGCAGTACAAAGTTCATTTTAGAAGGCAAAGCAACCAGCTGTACTTGGTTACTACTGTCCCTTTAAATAAGGAGCTCTCAGAAGCCCACTGATGACACAGCCAAGCTGTTGCTGAATGACAGAACTCATAATTATGGCATCTATTTTGCACCTTCAAAGGGAATTCTAAATCTGGGGTTTTTGATTGGTCCCAACTACAAATTCATAGCTGAGTCAACTGAAATTTGTTCCAGGAATTAATTCTGGGGGAAAAAAGAAAGCTGGACATGTCCAAAGTAGGAAACTGTTCAACTCTAACTTGGGTAAGCAGCGGGGCCAAGATGAGAACAGAAGAGCGCGGGAAGAGGCCGCACTCGACGGGAGCAGAGGGGAGGGAAGCAGCCGGCCGGGCTCCCTGCCTACTTTGCCAAGTTAATGCTTGATTTTAAGAAAGAGCTCCCTTCCAAAAAAGACCAGGCAACAGACAACTGAAAAGATACAGGCAGAAGGGTAATCTCTCTTGCTCTTAACTGCCTATTCCAATAGAACAGACCTTCCCACATCACTTTGTTAGGTGTAAAAAATACTTGGCAGTAATTACATTATACATGTACTATAGACAATCAAGTAAACAGGGAGTCCAAAGTTTGTTTTACAATGGAATTTGACCCTTCCTGATAACAGTCTATAGAATTTAGGCTGCAAGTTACCCTGAAGCATTTTTTTAATGCATTAATTTACAGGAACACTTGAGATATACAAAAATATTTGTCTTTTGCAAATTTACATAAAATTATTTGAACAGAACATGTTTCCTTTGAAATGTAATCTGTTGTCCAAGGATAAATATATATACATTTTGTCAGGAGAATGAATAGCTCTATTATAATACTCACTAAGGATTTTTTTGTTGTTTTTTGTGGTACAAGGGATTGAACCCAGGGGGGAATTCTACCTCAGAGCTACACCCTCAGTCCTATTTTTTTTATTCTTTATTTTGAAACAGGGTCTCACTAAGTTACGGAGAGCCTCAGTAAGTAGCTGAGGCTGGCCGCTAACTTGTAATTCTCCTGTCTCAGCCTCCCAAGTACTAGGATTACAAGTGCGCGCCAACATGCCCGGCTAAAGTTTTGTTTACTGGGGATTGAACTCAGGGGCATTCTACATCTGAGCTACACCCTCAGCTCTTTTTATTTATTTATTTTTATTTTGAAAGAGGGTCTCAGGCCAGGCATGGTAGCACACGCTTGTAATCTCAGCACTTGGGAGGCTGAGACAGGAGGATCACAGGTTCACGGCCAGCCTCAGCTACTTAGTGAGGCCCTCTGCAACTTAGTAAGATCCTGTTTCAAAATAAAGGATAAAAAATGGGGCTGGGGTTGTAGCTCGGAGGTAGAATGCCCCTGGGTTCCATCCCCAGTACCGCAAAAAAAAAAAAAAAAAAAAAAAAGTTAATATTAACTTTTGCAATTCACCACATCCTGTAGGTTAAATTTATATTCTTCCCAATTCTGTCAATTTAAGGAACTTCCTAGCCATAGTAATCAGTTACTGTTTTTAACATGATATAAACTTGAATATCATCATTAAATGAAATATAAAGAAGCTACTGTTTCTGTTCACACTTCCATTGGGAGGGATTTTAATTCATACATCAAAATAAGACAAGTATAACAAGACTACCTTTGAAATGTAGGTAAGTTTAATGGCGCCAACACGTGATGATCCAGAAGGTAGATTCTGGAAATAAATTATTAATATATAATTAATATCCAACATTATGAATTCATTTTATAACATAGGTTTCACATACATAAAAGGTAAGAAAATAGATTTTTTAATATTATATCTTACAAATCAACTTTAGTTTACATACTTAGATCATAGCAACTTGGGTAACAAAGTTAAACCCTATACTCTTTCCATCATAATGCATTCTATAATTCTAGCTGAATTAATACTTTTTCATGAGGTGAGTCACAAATAAGATTAGATTTTGTTCCTGAAAATAATGGTGAAAAATATTTAAAGACATAAGACAAATACAACTGTACAAAATTTTAAAGAACTACACATTTTACTTTGTTCTATTAAAACTTAACCAACTATACCTCTTGAAAAAAATGTACTGGATTTTTCTCTCATTTAAAAGGTTTATACCAAATTTAATCTACATTAATTTTTGTCCTCAAAAATATTGAGCCAAACATGATGGCACACA
Organism: Graphiurus murinus; assembly: GCA_004027655.1. Classification (NCBI taxonomy): domain Eukaryota; kingdom Metazoa; phylum Chordata; class Mammalia; order Rodentia; family Gliridae; genus Graphiurus; species Graphiurus murinus. The sequence goes on along the minus strand of PVLC010033158.1, from coordinate 9,901 downwards.
CCTGTAATCCCAGTGACTCAGAGGCCCAAGAGAGGAGAATCACAAGTTCAAAGAAGCCAGCCTAAACAACTAAACAAAACCCTGTCTCGAAATAATAAAGGTTGAGAACGTAGCTTAATGGTAGAGCACTTGGCTAGCATGTTTAAGGCCCTGGGTTCAATTCCCAGTACTGCAAAAATATTGATTCTTTTAAATCATATGCAAGGTATGTATTTATTGGAATTTTTAGACAAAATATTTTTATTCCTAAAAGTTTGGCAGGTGGTCTGTATCATAAAAAAGCTAAAGGTGAGCCAGGTGTGGTGGTGCACACTTGAAATCCCAGTATTTGAGAGGCTGAGACAGGAAGATTGCAGGTTCATGGCCAACCTCAGTAACTTAGCAAGGCCCTCGGCAACTTTAGGCCTTATTTCAACACAAAATATTAAACAGGGCTGGGGGTGCGGCTCAGAAGCAGAATGCCCCTGGGTTCAATCCTCAGTACTACAGGAAACATATATTCCATTCTGTACTTATCTTTGCTTAGGTCCATTAAGTGGGAAGTTCTGATAAAAGGAAGAATTATGAGAAGAATCTATGATATATGAAAATAGAAAAACAAGGAGTTTTAAATAAAATTCAGGAGAAACCACATATAAGTCCTCTAGATCTTACAAAAAGGGAGGCTAATCAGGGAGAGAACTACAGGCCAGACTGTGCCAGGGTTTGCAGAAGAACCAGGAGTTGGGATCTGGCAAACAGTGATTAGAGGACATCAAGGCGCATTCGGTCTCTCCCTGGGGAAAAGGAGTTTGTGAGGAGTTTGTTCCAGATAAAGACAAGGAGTCATAAAAGGAAAGAATCTGATTTATATATATTTTTTAAAAAGTAAACATGAACTTTTGATTTTTGCTGACCTGTTATTTCTCTCACTAATTCTGGCCAAATAAAGGTAAAGGGCATGTGGTGTGGCCGCACAGCCAGGTGGCTACACCCAAGAAAGACGCTACACCATAGGAAGGGAGCAAAACAGTGTCAGCAAGCTCTGTGAAGATAGTTACAGACAACAGACGGTTCCTGGCAAAAAAAAGTCTCATACAAATCAGTACTCAGATAACATAAACTAAGTTAAAATACAACTTATCTACCAAAGGTGAAAGACCACCTGTAAATAAAGAACTAAACTTACAGAAGAGAAAACTGGAGGGCAGATGTAGGACTGATGGGAGAAGATGCAAGGAGATACATTTTGGCTCACAGAAAAAAATAAAATTGAATTGATACGGTTCCAAATATAACAGATACTTCTAAGGTCCCCTAGAATTCAAATTCTATATAAACAAATATTTTTATATTAACACAAGTATATCTATCTTATCAAGTATAAAATGAGTACAGGATGGTAAAGAACACTACTACACGAGTTATCAGGGTAGCTCTGGCCCTGTGTGAATGCACCATCCTACGAGTTCCTGCTCCTCCCTAGACCTTACACTTCTCACCTGTACAAGAAGCCTAAAGCTGGGCGTGGTGGTGCACACTTGTCATCCCAGTACTTGGGAGGCTGAGACTGGGGGATCTCGGTCCGCAGCCAGCCTCAGCTACTTAATGAGGCCCTCTGCAACTTAGTGAGACCCTGTTTCCAAATAAAGAATAAAAAAACAGAACTTGGGGTATAGCTCAGAGGTAGAATGCCCCTGGGTTCAATCCCCAGTACCACACACACACAAAAAAAAGTCCACTGGGGGCAAGAAGTTTGTCAGGGATTCATTCCTTGCTTTGTACATCCTTCTTTGTGACATCTCCATATTTAACTTTTATAACAATTTTTATTTGAAACAAAAAGTCCCACAAATAGCCGGGCGTGGTGGCGCACGCTTGTAATCCCAGCATTCGGGAGGCTGAGACCGGAGGATCCAGGTTCGCGGCCAGCCTCAGCTACCTAGTGAGGCACTCTGCAACTTAGTGAGACTCGGTTTCAAAACAAAGAATAAAAAATAGGGCTGGGGGTGTAGCTCGGAGGTAGAATGCCCCTGAGTTTAATCCCCAGTACCGCAAAAAAAAAAGTCCCACAAATAGAGAAAGTTTAAAACAACTCAAAAGATGATTTCTAATTTCAGCACTCTCACAGATCTTAAAACTGGGATTCTAATTTTTAATTTATGACATTTAATGATTTGAAAGGCAACAATAAAATTAAAACGCATTCCAGTTAGCTGGGTGTGGTGGCGCACATTTGTAATCTCAGTACTTGGGAGGCTGAGACTGGAGAATCCAGGTTTGCCGCCAGCCTCAGCTACTTAGTGAGGTCCTCTGCAACTTAGTGAGACCTTGTTTCAAAATAAAGAATAAAAAATAGGACTAGGGGTGTAACTCAGAGGTAAAATGCCCCTGAGTTCAATCCCCAATACTACACACACACACACACACACACACACACAAAACGCATTTCAGTTCGTAGGTGGCATTACAGCAATTAACATTTAAATCTGACACTACAAAATGAAAGAACTCATGTTAAGTCCAAGAGTATCAAGTAGTTTAAGTAGCTTATTTATCAAAAACTAGCAGTCTCTATCCTAGCTATAGCATCTCAAATCCAAATGAGTTAAAAATTTTCCACCAGAGATAGTGTTTCTCTCCTAAGAAGGGAAATAAATATATACATGTATAAATTTTTATTAAATAAACTTAGTTTCACCTCTTGTAATTCAAATAAGACAGTAAGGGTTATGGGTAGACAGAGCAAAGTAGAGCCAGTAGAAAAAAAATCTAAATATACATTGCTTAGGAAGACAAATTCTGAATCTATACAGTATGTGAAGTACTTTAATGAATAAAGCTTTTATATGCTTTTAAAAGGTGATCTTTGGATTTTACAAACCTGTGGATTATCCATGTACCATACAAAACTATCTTCTCTGGTATCCAGTATGAAGTACCTTCGAAGAAATTTCCCACTGTTTTCATTTTCCTCAATGTCTAGAAAACCACAAATGCGATTCTGGCGATCCACATAAGGCATTTCTGGGCTTGAACATTACACTGTAAAATAAAAACATTAACAGTAAGTTACCCAGGAAAAAGAAAAGTATTTCCCAATGGACTTCAAGACTAACTCTGTGCTACAGTACTGTCTATTCAACAAGAAGCCTACTTTCCAAGAGCAGCCAGTTAATATGAATTCACACCAACATCTGAAGAATGGGCATAGATCACTTTGGAAATTAAATTTATTATGAGGCTTACTAAATGCAGCGGTTCATATTGATGGGGACAAAAAAGAGCTACATTCCTAAGTTGAATAATTTATTTACTTTTACCCTAATTTCCTCACAAATCAAGAAAATCTACCTGTTAGATTATTTTAGCTTACCTTACAATTTACAGGATAATAATAGGAGCCAATATTGACCACTTACTCTACGCTAAGCTCTGTGAGAGGTTCTTTTCCAAACATTATCTTATTAAATCTTCAAATTGAATCTATGAACAGGCATCGTTAGCCCCATTTCACAGATAAGTACGTTTACACTGACAGAGGACGTAACTTTGCTGGACTACAGAACTAGCAGGAGAAAAATAAAACCTGAACCCAGATTATTGGACTCAAGGACTATCTTAAGCTCTGTACCATCCTGACTCTCTAAAATCCTTTGAACTGTTAAAACTCAAATGAATCACAATAAACATAGTTTATCAACATTTAAAACTTCTTCTCGAGACACCAAGTTTTCAATTCTACAAATATTTCAATGAAATTGACAATTTGCATTAAAATAGGTCAAAAATCATAATCTAGAATTTACATCTTTTATTTTTTCATACATATGAAAATACACACATATTTTCAAGTGATCTAATCATTGCCTATTACCTTTCCCAAAAGAATAAACCTCTAAAATCAAGGTAAGTATTTCATAAGTAATATATTTGTTGCTCAGTTTAAGTTTTTATAGATGTTAGAGATCTGGGGCCATGGGACAAATAGGTTAAGAAATGAAAAGACAAGCTGCAAAATGGGAGAAAGTACTCAGTATACCTACATCTATCAGACAACTGTAACCAAGAACAGGCAGGTAATTATTACAATTCAGTAAGACAAACTGCCAAATAAGGAAATGGACAAAGAATTTAACAGAGCAGCTGACAAAGAAGACATATAAATAGTAAACACACACAAAAAATGTTCATCATTAATCAGGAAGATATTACAAAAACAATAACTACTATGAGCCGGACTGGGGTACACAGCCTAGAGGTAGAATGCCCCTGGGTTCAAAGCCCAGTACTGAAAACAAACCAACCAAAAAGTTTTAAATAAAATTACCCATTACGTTTTTATGTGTGATAAATTTGACACTGAGAAGAAACAATGAATTTGTCCAAAGTTTTTAAAATGCTCTAAAATATTCGAAGTTTGAAAAACTAATACACTATACTAAAAACAATACTATTACAGGTAAAATCTATCAACCTGTATGGTAGTCCCATGAGGACAGATATAGACCAATGAAACAAAATTCAGGGCCCAGAATAATCCATTTATCTATGGCCAAATGATTTTCAACATAGGTGCTAACAGCATTCAATGGGGAAAGCAGAGCCTTTTCAGCCGGGCAGCCGGGCGTGGTGTCCCATGCTTGTAATCCCAGTACTTGGGAGGCTGACACCAGAGGATCGCAGGTTCACAGCCAGCCTCAGCTACTTAGTGAGGCCCTCCGCAACTTAATGAGACCCTGTTTCAAAATAAAAGAATAAAAAATAGGGCTGGGGGTGTAGCTCGGAGGTAGAATGCCCCTGGGCTCAATCCGCAGTTACACACACACACACACACACAGAATAGCCTCTTCAACATATGGTGCTAGCCGGGCGTAGTGGCGCACGCTTGTAATCCCAGCATTTGGGAGGCTGAGATCGGAGGATCCAGGTTCGCTGACAGCCTCAGCTACCTAGTGAAGCCCTCCGCAACGTAGTGAGACCTGGTTTCAAAATTAAAAATTAAAAAATAGACCTGGGAGTGTAGCTCGGAGGTAGAATGCCCCCAGGTTCCATCCCCAGTACCGCAAAAAAAAATATGGTGCTGATTTTAACTGAATATCCACATATAAAAACAATGAAGATGGAGCCGGGCATGGTGGCGCACGCTTGTAATCCCAGCATTCAGGAGGCTGAGACCAGAGGATCCGGGTTCGCGGCCAGCCTCAGCTACCTAGTGAGGCACTCTGCAACTTAGTGAGACTCGGTTTCAAAATAAAGAATAAAAAATAGGGCTGAGGGTATATCTCGGAGGTAGAATGCCCCTGAGTTCAATCCCCAGTACTGCAAAAAAAAAACAAAAAACAAAAAAAAAAAGAATGAAGCTGGATCTCTAACTATAAGAGCTAAAACTTCAAAACTTTTAGAAGACAACAAAGGGGTAAATCTTCTTACCCTTGGATTTGGCAATGAATTCTTAGATATAACACCAAAAGCATGAACAATAAAAGAAAAATAAGATAAACAGGACTTCATCAAAACGTATAATGTTTGTGCATTTAAAAAACTAGAAAGTGCCGGGCGTGGTGGCGCACGCTTGTAATCCCAGCATTCGGGAGGCTGAGACCGGAGGATCCGGGTTCGCGGCCAGCCTCAGCTACCTAGTGAGGCACTCCGCAACTTAGTGAGACCCTGTTTCAAAATAAAGAATAAAAAAAGTAGGGCTGGGGGTATAGCTCAGAGGTAGAATGCCCCTGAGTTCAATCCCCAGTACCACAAAAAAAAAAAAAAAAAAAAAAAAAAAAAAAAAAAACTAGAAAGTAAAAAGACAACCTATAGAAGAAAATATTTGCAAATTACATATCTGATAAAGTTCTACTATCTGGAATATATAAAAAATTCTTACAACTCAACAGCAATAAAACTACCCAATTAAAAAATAAGCAAAGGACTTGAGACGTTACTCAAAGAAGGAAAAACAAATGGCCCAAAATATAAAAAGATGCTCAATATCATTAGTTATTAGAGAAATGCTACTCAAAACCACAATGAAATACTTCACTAAGATGGCCATAATTAAGACAGGAAAATTACAAGTGTTGGCAAGAACTCGGAGAAATTGGAACTCTCCTACATCACTGGTGGGAATGTAAAATGGTACAACAGCTGTGTAAAACAGTTTGGCAATTTGGCAGTTCTTCCAAAGTTAAACATAGAATTACCATATGACCTAGCAATTCCACTCCAGACATATTCTCAGGATTGAAAACAGGTACTCAAACAAACACCTGAACATGAATGGCTCACAGCAGCACAATTAATAATGGCCAAAAGGTGGAAACAATCCAAAAGTCCAACAGATGAATGGATAAATTCTGGCAAACACATACAATGAAATATTATTCTGAAAGAGAAAGGAATGAAATATTGACACATGTCACAATCTGGATGAACCTCTAAGACTTCATGAAAGTGAAAGAAGTCAGCAACAAAAAGACGTATTATATGACTCTGTGTACAAATGAGCTGAACAGATGAGTACAAAGAGACAGAAAGCAGACTAGTGACTGCCAGGGTTTGGGGAATGACGTCTGCTTAATAGGTATGGGTGATAAAAACGTTTTAACACTAGACTGAGGTGGTGATTTTACAACACTGAATGTACTAAATGCCTCCAAATTCTACATAATAAAATGGCCAATCATAGCTGGGCGTGGTGGCGCATGCTTGTAATCCCAACATTCGGGAGGCTGAGACCAGAGGATCCGGGTTCGCGGCCAGCCTCAGCTAACTAGTGAGGCACTCTGCAACTTAGTGAGACTCGGTTTCAAAATAAAGAATAAAAAATAGGGCTGGAGGTATAGCTCGGAGGTAGAATGCCCCTGAGTTCAATCCCCAGTACCGCAAAAAAAATAAAGATAAATAAATAAATAAAATGGCCAATCATATGTTAATTTCACTTAAATTTTAAAAAGTAAATTAACAGGATGTTTCAATGTTACTTACTATGCAATTTCCATAAGGACTACCCCCAGTGAATTTATCTTATTTCTTAGTTTGAAAAAGTAGAAGGGACAAATTATCTACATGAAAAAACTCACTATCTAGCGGGTTCACCGTGGGAAAACTCTGCTACCATATATGAAATCAGACTACCTAGAGACTTCCATGTTGTATAAAAGCCAAGTAGTTTAATGGCGGCCAGCTTACACCCAGCTCTCTCAGCCATCCCAGCAGAACAGAGGCTGGTTAACTACCTTGACCATCTAGCCTGTGGTGACTCTATCCCAGCTGCCACCTGACTGCAAATGATGAGGAAGTGCAGGAAGGAACTGCCCAAATGAGCAATCAACCCACAGAAGAGCGAGAGATAATGAATTGTTAAGCCACAAACAAACCTTAGCCATATGCCATATCAATACAATACGCACACTGAGTATGCCTGGGACCAAAGTGTTTGAGGTTTCACAGATTTTAGGACTTGGGGATATTTGCATGGACTTTACTAATTGAGCATCCCTAATTAAAAAAAAAAAAAAAAAATCTGCAATCTGCAATGCTCTCAGATCTGAGACTCTGCCCAGACTGGCTTTGGACTTGTGATCCTCCTACCTGCCAAGTAGCTGGTAATACAGTTGTATATCACCATGTTCAGATGGAAGCTGAAGCTTTTTGAGTGTCAATATAATACTCAAAAAGTTTTGGATTTCACAGCATTTCAGATTAAGGGTGATAAACTTGTATAAAGTATTCAAAGAATGTTATTAACATATTCTTCTGTATTTGTGTGTCTCTCTCTCTCTCTCTCTCTTTCTCTCTCTCTCTCACTGGGCACTGAACCCAGAGGCATTCCACCTTCGAGCTACATCCCCTGTCCTATTTTATTTTTATTGTGAAACAGGGTCTCACTAAGTTGCGGAGGGCCTCACTAAGTTGCTAAGGCTGGCCGCAAACCTGTGGTCCCCCTGTCTCAGCCTCCCAAGTACTGGGATTACAAGCGTGCATCACCACAGCCAGCCTTTTTTGTTAGTTTTTAAATCTGTAGATAGAATCACCTAAACAGCTATTTGAACATTAAAACGACATACTTGCAAATAAATCATGGGTGAAAGAAGAAAAATGAAAGAAAAGCTGGGCATGGTGGTGTACTCCTGTAATCCCTATACTTGGAAGACTGAGACAGGAGGATCGTAGGTTCGAGAACAGCCTCAGCAAGTAGTGAGACTTTCATCAACCTAGCGAGATCCTGTTTCAAAATAAAAATAGAATAGGACTGGGGGTATAGCACGGAGGTAGAATGTCCCTGGGTTCAATCTCCAATACCAAAAAAAAAAGAAAAAGAAAAGAAAAGCAGCAGCAGCAGCAGCTTTAAAGTCAATAACCAAAAGTTCCACCTCAAAGGGCTAGAAGAACAGTTAAAACAGTTACATTTTACCAAAGTAGAAAATATTAGAAAAAATTGTAATGAAATAGAAAACAAACAATAAACAAAGTTAACTGAAACCAAAAGCTGGTTCTTTAAAAAGATCAACAAAATTGATAAATCTACAGCCATGTGGACCAAGTAAAAGAAAGAAAACAAATAACCCAACATTAGGAATTACAGAGAAGTCATCACTATACATCCTACAGATAATATGTAGGTAATAAGCATATTATGGGCAACTTTATGTAAACAAATTCAACAACTTAGTGGAAATGGACATATACTTTGTAAAACAGAACTTTGAAAAAACTGACCCAAGATGAAAAAGAAAATCTGAATTTCCTGATATCTATTAAAGCAGTTGAATCCATCACTAAAACCTTCCTGCAAAGAAAAGTCCAAGCCCAGTATATTTTATATGTGAGTTTTATCAATCACTTATGAAAGAAAAACACCAATCTTTAATAAACTCTTCTGGTAAACAGAAGAACAGCTCCTAACATGTTTAATGAAGTAAACATAATCGTATCAAAATCTAACAAAGATATTAACCAAAAAAATAAAAGAAAGAAAATGATAGTCCAATATAAAGATATTAACCAAAAAGAAAAAGTAAGAAAGAAAGAAAGTGATAGTCCAATATCCCTCTGAACATAGAAAAGTTCCTAACAGAATATTATCAAATAATATCCAATTCCGGGCATGGTGGCACACGCTTGTAATCCCAGTACTTGGGAGGCTGAGACCAGAGGATTCGGTCCTCCACAACTTAGTGAGATCCTGTTTCAAAATAAAGAATAAAAAATAGGACTGGGGGTGTAGCTTGGAGGTAGAATGTCCCTGGGTTCAATCCCCAGTACCGCCAAAAGAAAATAATAATAATAATAATACCCAACTATAGATATAAAGGATAGTATTATGAATAAGTAAGATTTGTCCTGGGAATACAAGGTCAGTTTAACATTTGAAAATCACCAATTATAAATATTAACAGAATAAAGAAGAAAAACGGTATGATTGTCCCAACATATGCAGAAGTACTGGCAAAATTCAATACCCATTGGTAAAAAAAAAAAAAAAAAAAAACTCTCAGCACATGAGAACTAAAAGAGAACTTAATCCAATAAAGGGCACCTATAAAAAACACAGTTTCATCAGATGTACTGGTAAAAACTAAATTGTTTCCTCCTAAGATCAGTAAAAGGAAAAGATGCCTGATTTACCACTTCTATTCAACACTGCATGCAATAAACACTGGGATAAAGATCAGAAAGGAAGAAGTAAAACTGCCTCTATTTTGAAATGGATACTTATGTAGAAAGCTCTAAGCAATCTATAAAACTATTAAAATAAATGAACTTACTTAGGAAGAATAAATTTAGAAAGATCTCAAGATAGGAAAACCAACTGTTATTTTTACATACAATTGGAACAACTGAAAAACAGAATTTTAAAAATTCTATTTAAACTGGGTGTGGTGGCACATGTCCCAGCTACTTAAAAGGCTGAGGTGGAGCC
>PVLC010033157.1:0-17706 GCA_004027655.1 Graphiurus murinus | reverse complement strand
ATGAAGAATAAAAAATAGGACTGGGAGCCGGGCGTGGTGGCGCACGCTTGTAATCCCAGCATTCGGGAGGCTGAGACCGGAGGATCCGGGTTCGCGGCCAGCCTCAGCTACCTAGTGAGGCACTCCGCAACTCAGTGAGACTCTGTTTCAAAATAAAGAATAAAAAGGGGCTGGGGGTGTAGCTCGGAGGTAGAATGCCGCTGAGTTCAATCCCCAGTACCGCAAAAAAAAAAAAAAATAGGACTGGGGGTTTGGCTCAGAGGTAGAATGCCCCTGGGTTCAATCCCCAGTACTGGAAAAAAGAAGAAATAAAACTGGAGCAAGGGCAGACTATCTCCTGTCCACCCCCAGCGTCTGGGAGACAGGGCCTCACCTGCTTGGCAAATGCCCCCCGGGGTCCTGGCTGAGAATGCACGTGCAGCTGATCCTGGTCTCCAGACCCCAGAAAACTGCCCCCCAAAAAGACTCTGGAAAGACCATGGACACAGGGCTAAGAGACAGGTCCCCGTGCTGAGCAAGCTCTTATCTCCAGCTAACCTCAGGAAATGAGAAAAAAAAAAAAAAAAAAGAAAAAGAAAAAGAAAACGCAGCTGTGTTTCAGGATGGTACCCCGGTGGGGTGCACGTCTCCTATCCGCACCCCTCTTTCCCCAAGGACTCCCTTTTCAGCAGGAGAGTGTTCACGCGGGGACTCCGGCTCTCTGCCAGGCCCTGGGAGAGCCGGCTGGAGCTCCCTTTTGCAGCATGGGCAAATCAAGGGAGTCCAAGAACCGGCAGGCAGGAGCCGGAGCCCTGGGATGGAAATAGAAACGGCTCCCCAAGGGCTTGGATGCCCCGGCGGCTGGCACGCACCGCGCTGTGGGGATCAAGAGGAATCCATCTGGCCCCACCGCTCGCCGGAGGCTGGCGACCAGGAGTCACGTGTGCAAAACACCCTGCCCACCTGGCACCTTTAGGCTTGGCGTCTCCTTGTCACCCAGCTCACTGTCACTTCGTGTGAGGACGCCCTTGCTGCCAGCCAGCGTCGTACCCGCAGCAACCTGCAGAGCCACCGCCCTACGTTTTTTTCCCTTCATGCTCCGGCTGCCACAACCTCAGGCCTCAAGCCTGGTGTCGGCCCTACTGCCTCATCCTCTGGCCTTCTGCACGGGGAGCTGTGTGCGTCCTCTCCTGCCTCTGTTATCCGCAGCCCACAGGTGTCCCTAGATCGTATGCTTCTCAGCACCCCCTGTCCTGCAAGAGGGACTCAGGAGCCAGAGTCAGGTGGACGGGGGGTGGACTCACGGGGCAGTGCACCTGCTCACCGTTCTTTCTTGTTGCTGATTCAGTATGTAGGATTGAACCCAGGAATGCTCCACTACTGAGCTATGCTCCCTTTTTAATTTTTTTTTTTTTTTTTTTGTACTGGGGATTGAACCCAAGGGCATTCTACCTTCGAGCTACACCCCCAGACCTATTTTTAATTTTTTATTTGGAAACAGGTCTCACTAAGTTGCGGAGGGCCTCACTAATTAGCTGAGGGTGGCCACAAACCTGCTATCCTCCTGTCTCAGCCTCCCAAGTACAGGGATTACAAGTGTACGCCACCAACGCCAGGCTCCCTTTTTTAATTTATTTTTATTTTTATTTATTTTTTATATTTTGCGGTACTGGGGATTGAACTCAGGGGCTTTCTGCCTTCGAGCTATACCCCAGCCCTATTTTTTAATCCTTATTTTGAAACCAGGTCTCACTAAGTTGCGGAGTGCCTCACTAGGTAGCTGAGGCTGGCCATGAACCTGGATCCTCTGGTCTCAGCCTCCCAAATGCTGGGATTACAAGTGTGCACTACCACACCCGGCTCCCTTTTTTTTAATTTTTATTTTGAGACATGATCTCATTAAGTTGCCCAGGCTGGACTCAAACTTGTGACTTTCCTGCCTCAGACTCCCCAGTTGCTGGGATTACAGGTATGGGCCACCACGCCCAGCTGACAGGCTTGTCAATTCTTAAGAGCTTAAGGGCCTTGACTTTCCAGCCAGCATTAATGGTAAAACAAGAAATGCAACATTACGATGTCTCCCATTGAGACAGCAGGTCAAGTTTTGACAATACAGTACACATTGTATACATGATACAAAGGAAAGTTGATAATATCAAAAATAAATCTAAAGTCATCTGGTTTTCTTTGGAGCTTAGGGATAAACAGGTGCAGGCTGGGGTGTAGTTCAGCGGCAGAGCGCATGCTCAGCTTTGGTGAGGCTCTGGGTTTGATCCCCAGCACTGGTAAAAATGAAACAGTCTACAGGTTCAAGGGCAAAGGAAAGCAGTGTGCCCAGTGGGTTGGTTGGATAGGGAGGTCACTTTGGTACCACGGTGGAGCCGCCCCACAAGAGCGCCACCCAGGGGAAGAGCAGGTTCGTGCAGCCCGGGCTGGGCCCTGGGGCTCCGTGAAGGTGGCCAGCCCGCTCTGGGGTTGATGGTGACCTCTGAGGGGGAGAGGAGGGTAGGGGGCACGCAGGAGTCAAGCAGATGTGACTTCACTGCACCAGGCAGTCAGTTAATGGAGGAGGCCTCCTTCCCCCAGCCAAAAGGCAGGGGCTCAAGCACCGAGAGTTTGTAAGGAAAGGCATCAGGAGCCAGTGTCCAAGTGGGGTGAGGTGGTGCAAGGGGAATCAGGAAGCCGTTAGCTACCAAGTGTCCTGCTTCTGCTCCTGGGCCCACATTCTGAGGATGCACTTGCCACCTCTACCTCCAGCTCCCTGGCGTCCTAGACTTCGCAGCGCTGGCTCCCAGGGCAAACCCTCCCGCAGTGCCACACACACCGCCACGGAGCAGGAGGCGCATCCTGTTCAAGGGCTTTTGCATTTATGTGGAAAAAATGTTCTGTATGGCTTAAGCCAGAAGAATGAAGCTCCAATAGTTTTTCTTTTTGTGGTACTAGGGATTGAACCCAGGGGAGTCCTACCTCCAGGTTATACTCCCAGCCTTTTTATTGTGAAACTTGCTGAGTTGCTGAGGGCCTCGCTAAGTTGCTGAGGCTGGTCTCCAACCTGCAATCCTCCTGTCTCAGTCTAGGATTATAGTTGTGCACCACCACTGTGCCCAGCTTGAAGATCTACCTTTTTTGTTGTTGTTGTTTGTTTGTTTTTTTGCAGTACTAGGAATTGAACCCAGGGGGGCATTCTACCTCCAAGCTACACCCCCCAGTCCTATTTTTTTATTCTTTATTTTGAAACAGGGGCTCATTAAGTTATGGAGAGCCTCACTAAGTAGCTGAGGCTGGCCACGAACCCGGATCCTCCGGTCTCAGCCTCCCAAGTACCGGGATTACAAGCGTGCGTCTCCGCACCCGGCTGAAGTCCTACCTTTTGATTCTCAGACACAAACCAGCCCACTAAAGGAGCCAGGTGGGGTGGCTGTGGAAGGGAAGATCTCCCCTCCCTGAGGCCACAAACCAGGGCCCCCTGCTCCCCTTGACTCTTGACTCGCAGGCCCTGTGCCTTCCGGGGACCATCTCCCCGCCTTGAGCACCCCTCTCCTGCAGCCTCACCAACGAACTCTTTCCTATTCTCCAGGCCTTGTCAGCCTCCCTCCTGGGGAAGTGACTTACACCCTGTATGTGGGCTCCGGCGTCTGCGTCCCACCTCTCAGTGTATCATGGTGGCTGGCTTACCCGTGTGCCCTCCTACCACACGGAGCGGAAGCTTCCTGCTTCTACTCTCAACACCAAGCACAAGAGACAGGACACAGAAGATGCCAGGAAAGCCTGGCAAGGAGGACAAGGAAGGCGGAGAAGGGGAAGGGAGCTGGCTGGGAGGTTTGCACACACACAGTCAGCAGGCCCACGCTCAAACCCTTCATTAGCCTAGAGACCTGGCTAAGTCCCAGGTATATTGCTGGTGAAACGGGATGGACAGTATGGGCAGGGCTGCAGATCAGAAGGGTTTTATAAACCGTAAACATGGGGCGGGGGTGTAGGTGCAAGGGGCCCTCCCTGGTTTCAGTACCTAGCCCTGCACAATTATAAGTGCAAGGAATGAGCTGGGCGTGGGGGCGCACACCTGTAAACCTAGTACTTGGGACGCTGAGGCAGGAGGATTGCAGGTGCAAGACCAGCCCGGACAACTTAATGAGACCCTGTTTCAAAATAAAGAATAAAAAGGGCTGGGGGTGTAGCTTGGAGGTAGAATGCCCCTGGGCTCCATCCTCAGTACTGCCAAAAAACAAAACAAAACAAAAACACAAAGTAATAAATAAAGTAAAAAGGGCTGTGTGTGTAGCTTGGAGGTAGAATGCCCCTGGATTCAACCCCGCCCCCTGGCAAAAAAAAAAGTTAGAATGAAAAATTAAAAAAACAGGGCTGTAGGGTTGCAGGTCAGTGGTAGAATGCCCCTGGGTTCAATCCCCAGTACACACACACACACACACACACACACACACACACACACACACACACGGCGGACAAGCCCCCATGATCACCGTCAACTGGTATGCATGGCTTTGTGTGACTCCTCCCTTTGATCGCGATTTGGGGCGGGGCGGGGGCTCTGATTGGCTTCTAACCCACAGAGTACAGCATAGGCGGCGGGATGTCTCCCCACGACAAGAGAGCACATACGACTTCCTCTCTTGCTAGCCGACTAATGCTAGAGGCACTCTCTTTGCTGGCTTTCAAGTGAGCCCAGGGAGGAGACTGCACAGAGAAGGACCGCAGGGCCGAGGGGAGCCGAGAGCAGGTTGAACCAATAGCCAGCAAGAAGCCGGCGCCTCAGCGGTGCAGCCGCCCAGAGACGAACCCCACCAATCCCCAGTGGGCTGGGACCAGGACCCTGCCCCGGTCAAGTCACCCCATGAGCCCTCAGCCCTGCCCAAGACCTCGATGGCAGCTTTGAGCCCAGACCCCTGACCCACTGACACTGCGAATGACTGTTGTCTAAGCCACCGCATTTGTGGCAGTCTATTATAAGGCAGTAGAAAGCAGTACAAGGATGACAACGACGATGACAGTGTCCCGAGCAATTCCAATCGTTGGCGGTTCTCAGAGCTCCACCAGCTCCTCGAAGCAGCGTAACGACCACCACAGACCACCGCTGACTGTCACGCCACACATGCAAGCCAGGCTCTGCCTGACACGCTCTGCAGGGTCACCTAACCCACCGGCGCCTGTTTCCTCAGAGATAAATGACCTCAGAGCACTGCTGCAGAGATCAAATGGGGTCATGTTTGTAAATGCTTAGCACGGCGCCTGGCAAACCGTAAGAGCTCAATACATGCGTGTCTCCGCATTACTTACTTACCTTCTGTGGTCCCGACTGCACTGTAAAGCCCGTCAGGGCAGCGATGGGCTGTCTTTTGCACCTGGAGCGTAGACCCTTTAACACCAGGTAGATCCAGGACAATTTGGGAACGGGTGGCCCATCTCACACGATTGTCCTGGCAACCCTGAGAGGAAGGCAGGATGATCGTGATTTATTGCAAAGTAGGAAAATGGGTGGTGTGATGTTAAATTCTGGCCCAGTGTCTCACTGGAAGTGAGGGGTACCAGGAGACTCAGCCTGTTCCCAACTCTGTCTACATTTTCCCACTGCCTGAAACAAAGTTAACCTGACGCACGTTTACGGAGAAGCGTGCACGTGTCAGCCTCGGGTGCAGTAGTTAGGCTTACACATGAACATGAACGACACACATAAATGCCGCTAGGGTCGCCCTGTGCACACAGCCCAGGCGGGCATTTCAGGAAGGCTGGGGAGAAGGGGTGATCAGGTGGGGAAGGAGACCAGGTGCGGGCGGGGAAGTGTTTGCTTACTATTATTTTTTTTTAATTCAGTGTGAAATGATGTGGTTTAGGAGCGGTTCCCAAGGAAGGGAGGTTTTGAAGAACCAGGAGGTTAAGTGGATTTGAGGGCACACGACGGTCCTTGGCAGGTGCCAAAGTGGAGGTCTGCGGTACGACCCCAAGACCCACAGGAAGCCCGTACACAGGCCATCGCTCCAGCCTGTCCCCCCTTCTCCCTGAAAGGCCTTTAACCCTAGCAGGGTCCCTCACAGGACTCTGCCCAGCCCAGGCAGTAGGAGACCGCTGGGTGGCACCCCGCACGACGTTCAAGAGCCCCAAGCCACTGTTTCTCGGGCACTCCTGGGGGGTCAGAGAAAGAGTCTCTCTCTCCTGAGGCTGAAAGGAAGAGGTTTATATACACTTTGGGGCTAGAGCAGATACTTCTCCACCCCAACTTGGGGTGGCCCTGGAAGAGGGACTGTATCCATCAGTGGTGGATCACCCGGTTCACCACGTGATTTTTTTTGCGGTACTGGGGATTGAACTCAGGGGCATTCTACCTCCGAGCTATACCCCCAGCCCTATTTTGTATTCTTTATTTTGAAGCTGAGTCTCACTAAGTTTCCAAGTGCCTCACTAGGTAGCTGAGGCTGGCCGCGAACCCAGATCCTCCGGTCTCAGCCTCCCGAATGCTGGGATTACAAGCGTGCGCCACCACGCCCGGCTCTCACCACGTGATTTTAAACTTGCTTCACTCCCTCAGTGGTGGTGGATTTCAAAATAACAAGGAGTAAGCCGGGCGTGGTGGCGCATGCTTGTAATCCCAGCATTTGGGAGGCTGAGACCGGAGGATCTGGGTTCGAAGTCAGCCTCAGCTACCTAGTGAGGCGCTCTGCAACTTAGTGAGACCCTATTTCAAAATAAAGAACAAAAATAGAGCTGAGGGTATAGCTTGGAGATAGAATGCCCCTGAGTTCAACCCCCAGTACCAAAAAAAAAACAAGGAGTAACGGTGGTGACAGGAGTCTTATCCATTGTCATTTCAAATGCATTTTGTGTATGTGTGTGTGTGGGCGGGGTAGTACTGGGACTTGAACCCAGAGGCATTCTACCTCCGAGCTACATCCCCAGACCAATTTTTTATTTCTTATTTGGAAACAGGATCTCACTAGGTTGCTGGGAGCCTCACTAAATTACTGAGGCTGTCCTTGAACCTGTGATCCTCCAGTCTTAGCCTCCCAAGTACTAGAATTACAAGCATGTGCCACCATCCCCAGTCCAGTTGCATTTTATCTTATTTACTTTTTGTGGTACTGCGAATTGAACCCAGGGAATTCTACCTCTGAATTCCACCTCCCCAGCCCAATTTTATTCTTTACTTTGAATAGGTTCTCACCAAGTTCCTGAGGGTCTCACTAAGTTGCTGAGGCTAGTCTCAAACCTGTGATCCTCCGGTCTCAGCCTCCCAAGTACTGGGATCACAGGCCTGCACCACCACGCCTGGCTTCTTTTTCTTTCTCTGCATACACTCATTGTATTTTAGTCCATTTAAATATTTGTAGTACTAGTTAATTTTTTTTAAAAAATGAAAGCACCAATTTTTAGGAAGGGGGGAATATTTGCAATGCAAAAATTAAGCAAAAAACTTCCAAAACCACACTAGAATCTATCACTATAGCGGTTCCTCTGATTTAGTCAAAGTATTAAAAATCAGTGAAAGCAAACTGCTTTCTCACTAATGCTACCTGATAGCTATGATAGCATCCTGCTCTGTAGCTTATGTTTATTCATTATTATTATTATTTTGTGTGGGGGGGATACCGGTGATTGAACCCAGGGGTGTTCTACTTCTGAGCTACACCCCCAGCCCTATTTAATTTTATATTTTGAAACAGAGTCTTGCTAAGTTGCTGAGGCTGGCCTCAAACCTTGGATCCTCCTGTCTCAGTCTCCCAAGTACTGGGATTACAGGTGTGTGCCACCACGCCGAGTCACTAGTTATTTTATACTATGACTCTCCAAAGTTGGTCTTAACATAAGCCCAATTTTATAGAAGAGGAGCTAAAGTCAAGTTTAAGTACTATTTCTAAATCACACAGCTAGTGACAGAGGTGGGGACAGAAGGCAGGTCCCTGACTCTGAAACCAGGTCCTGACTGTAACCTACCCCCCCTCCTTATGATTGGAGGGAATGAGAGGTACCAGTGTGTCAATCACCTGCAGGGCTCCGCCTCCCAAAGCTTGCACTAAACAGTTCTTACAAATCCGTCAAATGCTCAGACAGCTGTGGCTGCGGTTCTGGTTCGTGTCCTCTGGGAAGAAGGGGTCTGCCAACCCGGGCACAACTCAGGGCTTAGATGGAACCCTCCTCATTTCCATCTGCTACTCATTACTGAGTGTCAAACAAGTTTGCCTTCTGCCTCTTCCCGGTGATTTCTCAAACGCACCAAACCCAGGGCCTCTGCACTGACTGGCCCTTCTACCTGCCAAGTCCTCCCCCTCCTCTCTCTGTTCAGGTTTCTCTATAACTGTGCATAGCAGTGACTCGGGGAATGTTTGCCCAGTGAGTGAACGAGTCCTGCTAGCTATTTTCTTATGCCTTTATCTGAGCCCCTCTCACTAGAGGACAGGCAGTACCTTGTCCACCCCTGCAGCCTCCCACCCCTCCTAGCCAGGGGCCGATTACACGGGAGGTCTAGGGCCCAGACAGCCACCAAGTGAGATGATCAACAGAAAGTGCTGCCTGGATGCGCCAAGACCACAGGACCCGGGGCCTGTCTAGCTTTAGTGCTACTGATGCTTGGGGTGCAGAGTCAAAGTAGCCATTGTGGCTGCCAAGCCTGCTAGCCAGGTGTCGGCTTCACCTGCCCCACCAGGTGGGATCCCAGGCTGAGGACACCAGAGTCCTGGTGATGGAGAAGGACGTCAGTCTACTGGCCAAGGTCCGGGGCATGGCAGTGGGCCTGCGGTCCCATCCTAGAGGCCTGAGAAAAAGCTGGATGCGCAGTCCTCAGGATGGGGTAGCTCAGGAAACAGGACACACTGACCCAGGGTTCCCGCTGATACTGGTCCTCGCAGCTCCGGCTCCTGGACCTTCCAGGCCAACGTGGGCAAGTGGAAACGCTTCCTCTCCTCCCCAGCCTGGCTGTGCAGGCCATGACTACATAGCACTGTGGCTCATGCAGAAGGACACAGGGGCCGGGGGCAGGGGTCACTTGCCCCAAAGAGTCTCTGAGAACCAGAGGCAAAGGCAGAGGCAGAACTGGCCCTGCATAATTCACAGTGGGCCGCTCTGCTGTGACATTTTATGCAGGAAGCCAGCCACTTCCTGGGAGCCCAGCATGGATGTATCAGAGGCGACAGGTCCTGGGTCTTTCTGCAGAGCCCGGCTCCTGTGCCACCTGACACCAAAATAGGAAGGCACTGGAGCATGTGTCCTGAGGGTACCACCAGTTAGGCCCACCTACCCCGGGAGAGCCCCCTGCCCGGGTACTGCCTTTGCTGCTGCGGCACAGGAGCGGGGAGCTCTAGGGACCACCACCCACCCGACTGGCAGCTCAGGCTGGACAATGGGGGGGGGGCAGTCATGCTTATACCTTTCAGCAAGACTGAAACCCCCAATTTTCTCTTTTTAGAACCCAAATCCATGTTGTTGTTTTTTTGTTTGTTTTTTTAGGGATTGAGCCCAGGAGCAATTCTACCTCTGAGCTGCACCCCCAGCCCCATTTGGGGGTGTGCAGAGGGGGAACACGGTCTGGCTAAGTTGTTGAGAACCTCGCTAAGTCGAGGAGGCTGGCTTCAAGCCTGTGATCCTCCTGTCTCAGCCTCCTGAGTACTGGGATGAGGGAAGTGTGCCACCATCGCTGGCTTAGACTTGACCTCTTACATGGTACTACTTGAGGGGCCTGAGAGCTTTTCCTACCTCGTGAGGTTTTTTCACCATTACCTTGGGTGGCCACGATCAGGGTCCTACTTTCAAGGGAATGGGAGGGAAGGAGGGAGGTGGAGGTATTTGCTCTAACTCCAGGCTTGCGAGCCAGCGCCAGCAGGGGAGAGCAGTCTTCATTATCCAGTCCTCCCCCAACCCACCGCAGTGAGGACGAAAAGGACCAGCTGGGCGCAGTGCCCCAAAGGAATCTCTTCTCTCCAGAGATTATGAAATCAAAGACCATTTTGCTGCCGCTTTGGAAACTCTTCCGCTGTGCCACACAGCCCCACCGGGCTCTCGATATTACTCAAGCGCTTGCGCTCGTTCCTGCCTCCTCCTTTGCAAACTTCGCTCGGACGCAGGGAACGCGTGCGTTTACCTGAGTTCACTGCTTGGCGCGGGGAGCTGGTGGCGCTGGCTTCCAGGCCCCTCGGGCTCCCGGGCTTGGTTGCAAGATCCTGAAACGCCTCCAAATGTCCCCGACCGCCGCGGTCGCCGAGGGAGGCTTCCTGGCTCTGAACAAGCCCAGGCAAGCCCAGGCAGAGCGCACTGCTCCGTCCTCCCTCCCGCTGCAGCGCCGGGCTCCGGGGCGGGAGACGCGTCTCTGTAGCCTGGGATCCGGGGAGCTGGGCGCGCACCACACCACCTGCGGCAGCTCTCACCTGCAAAGAAAAAGGAGCCAGGTGGGCGAAAGGCGGGGCGGGGGAGGGCGGCTCCCGGCCCGGGGCTGCAGGCGCGGGCCACATCGGTGCAGGGGGCGTCTGCGAGCTATCCAAGACCACCGGTCCTGCGACCCGCGCGCGCGGCAGACACCGCATGGCCAGCCAGGATCCCTTCCCACCGAGCTCAGGGCCGGCCCGGATCCCTTCCACCGCCGCCAGCCGCCCGAGTTGGCGCTTCCCTGCGGGAGCGCAGAGGGCACAGCGCCTCCGCCGGCCTCCGGGTCCCTGAGCGCGCCTCCCCGAGCCGAGGCCCCTGGCTCGCCCGCCATCGCGACCCTTCCAGGCGCTCCTCACCCCTTCGAGGTGGAACCGAGCTCGGGTGGGCTGTAAAAACGCTAATGGAAACCGCGGGGACGCCGGCGGCGATGCTCTCCCTGCCTTCGGGGCTCTCCAGGGGGAAAGGAAAGAAGAAAAACCCACATACCCGGCGCCGGTGCCGAGCGCGTCCCAAGCCAGGACCCGCGGTCGCTGCGACATTGCCGGCCCGGGAAGCTCGAACGAAGGTCCCACGCAGCCCCGGATTCAAGGGAAAGAGAAAGGACTTCTCGTGCCAGGAACCCGCACCGCTGCGGCCGCCACCCACGGCCCTGCGCCCCGCCCCACTCACCGCGCCCCCGGGGTGACCCCCTGGGCAAGTCCCGAGGCGCGGGGCTCGGAGGTGCTCAGCCAGCCCGTTCCGGGTGACATGGCCGGTGCGCGGCGCTCGGGAGCCGGGCGCTCAGGGCAGGGGGCCGTGTGTGTGTGCGTGCGGCAGGGCTTGGCTCCGGGGCCGGGGGTGCGGAGCGCAGGACTTAGTACCCGCCTTAAAGGCTCTGGGACATAAACTCTGACCCGGGTCCCGGGCTGCGGGGGAGGAGCCGAGGTCCCCAGCACGCCGCGCGCCTCCCCTTTCCACTCGGTTCCCACAGAGGCCGGTGCGCATGGCCGGACGCCGCGCTCGAGGTTGACAGGGAAGCTCAGGCGGGGACGGTGCAGAGGCTCCCGCTCTGCTGCGGGAAAGGGGCGCGCCACCTACGATGATCCTGTGCCCAACCCTGATGGCTCCCACCCGGTCCCACCCTATCCAACCCCAGCGGCCCACAGCGCCCAGGTTCTGAGTAGACAGCCTGGAGCGACCCCTGCTGCAGATGGTTCTGCCCCCAAGGTTGTTACAGGACTGAAGTCGCTTCCTGAGACACAAACCGTCTTTGCGGACTCACAGTCCTGCACACTCCCTCCCAGGCCCGAGAATAACACCCCTAACTTACCTGCCGGGGAGATCGCCTCCCTAAGCACAAAACGAGGGCGAGGGCGAAGCCGACCTGGCCTCACCATCAAAGGCCCCCGGGCGTGAGGGGCTGGAGGCTCTTTCCTCCTGCAGGCTGCAGAGCAGAAGGCTTCTTTGGGAGGACGGGGACGCTCGTGCTGCCCAGGTGTGATGGCATCTGGACTCCCTGGACAGGAGCCAGTGGAGGTGGCCGCACAGGAGAGGAGTAGAAGGCTCACACGGATGAGTCTGCCTGAGTCCATGTTTCCCAGACTGCTCCAGGGATTCTAGTCAAGCCCTAGAGAAAGAGCAGTCACTGTAGCAGAGGAGAATGCCCAGGTGCCGTCAGACCCACCTTCCCACCCCGTACTGCTGGGGCGGAGCTCACTTCTGCACACTCACCTTATCCTGGGGTGGCCTGACCTTTTTTTTTTTTTTTTTTTTTTTTTTGGTACTGGGGATTGAACTCAGGGGCACTCTATCTGCATATCACACCCCTAGCCCTTTTTATTTATTTATTTATTTTTTGAAACAGGGTCTTGCTAAGTTGCTACGGTTGACCTTGAACCTATGATCCTCCCGTCTCAGCCTCCCAAGTACCGGGATTGCAGGTGTGTGCCACCGCGTCCTGCCTGCCTGTCTCTTGAAGGTCCTCAAACACTTGGGAGGCAGCGCCTGGCAAAGGGAAGGGGCTGCGTTTGTGGTCGGCCTACTTGTGCCCCATTTACAGGTGAGGACGTTGAGGACAAAGAGGTGACACTTGGCCACCATCCCAGGGAGGGGAGTGTGGTGACACCAGGGCCCAAATGCATGCCTGTCAGGCCCCAAGCCCTCGCCCCTTAAGCCTCTGCCTTCTCACCTCAACTTAGCAGATCCTTGAGCCACCTGGAGCTCAGGGCTTCATATACACCGACAGCCCCCGGCTCATAGCGTGGGTGCAGTCAGCATTGCAGAATGAATGAATGAATGAATGAATGAATGAATGAATGAATGAATGAATGAACAGCACCTCCCATGATTATAGTGACTGCACCAGCCAGTGTCAGCGCACAGCAGGTGCCCTCGTGCCTTCAGCTGCTCCTCTCAGGAGCCTCTGGGAAGCACCTGCTGCACACCAGGCCTCCAGGAAGCCTTAGTTTTCTGCTCCACGTAGACAGACACCTGGGGACACTGTCAGCTGAGCGCCTCTGCCCTCAGCCCTCAATGACTATTTTTTCTTTCTTTTTTTTAACTGGGGATGGAATCCAAGAGCATTCCACCTTCTAACTATACTCCTAGCCCTTTTTATTTTAAAACAGGGTCTCACTGAGTTGCTGAGGCTGGCCTCAAACCTGTGATCCTCCTATCTCAGCCTCCCAAATTATAGGTAGGCACCAAAACGCTTGGCTCTTCCTTTTCTTTTAGAACCACCAAACTGCCTTGACTCGGACCTTCAGTCTGCCAACCAGAGAATCGAAATAACCTGATTCTTATCCACTTCTCCACCTAAAAAGTCCATATCAGGCTAGGCCTCCTTTTTTTTCCTTCCTTTAAGCAATGTTGTGCGAACAAGGAGTGTATTCCAAGGCCTCTATCTACTAATGCTGTGCCACCGCTCCAGCCCCTCTGTGCAAGAGCGCACCCAGCCCGCCTGCAACTTCCTCTAGCCCCACAGTGCAGCCGGAGCCGGAGCCAGAGAGAGAACCTCACAGGGGTAACACCGACAAGCGTCAGCTGTGTCCCTCCTGAAGCAGACATGCATGTGCGCAGACACCGCTGTGGCACGGTCCCCCAGGAAGTCTTGGGGTCTCCAGTGTAGCCTCCGAGGGCCCAGAGTGGCTGCCTGCTTGGTCTCCCTTGGAGTTTATGAAGCTTGGACTTATGGAGCGCTCTAGAAGCTTGCAGGTCCAAGCCAAAAGGAGGTCCCAGCAAGGAACCCAAAGAGCCCTTGTCCAAAAACAAGGTTGGAAATGTTCCGGAATTGTATAATGGGGAGAGCTGCACAAAGTTTAGTGAATGTACTGCAGCCTACTAACTGGTACAATTTTTGTTTTGTTACTGGGGATTGGACCCAAGGGCATTCTACCCCCAAACTAGACCCCCAGCCCTTTTTTATTTTTTAGTATGAAACAGGGTGTCCCTAAGTTGCTGAGACTGGCCTCGAATTTGTGATCCTCCTGTCACAGCCTCCCAAGTACTGGGACTGTAGGTATGCACCACCACATCCGGTGAATTGTACACTTTAGATGCTGAAGTTTAGAGTAAGTTGGTGTCAGTTAAAAAGAGACTAAAAGGAAACCACCATTCCACTCCTCCTTACTGGCTAGAAATACACGCACAAGTCCAGCTGGTCACCCAGAGCCCTGGAGCTCCCTTCCATAATTTAGAAGATCTCACCTCAGCGGTGGGTAAGACAGGAAAGTCCAGAATCCTGTGGCTCAGCTGGGGGTGGTGGCTCACGTGTGTACTCCCAGGAGCTGGGAGGCTGAGACAGGACCACGGGCTGGTGGCCAGTCTCAGCAACTTAGTGAGGCCCTCCACAACCTTGTAAGACCCTGTTTCAAAAAAAAAAAAATAGGGCCGAGGGTGTAGCTCAGAGGTAGAATGTCCTGGGTTCAATTCCCAGCACACACACACACACACACACACACACACACACACACACGCAAATCCTGTGGCTGCAGTTGATCTTGGCTGGTATCCTAGTGGCAGCTACAGGGGCATGAAGTTAAGAGGCCCAGGCAGCCTGTCTTACACCCACCTCAAACAAGACCACGGGGTCACAGTCCCCAAATGGACCTTGCAGAAGAAAGGGGTCTTGGGGGATGGGATTCCTTCATTGTGGCCCAGACATCAGAGAATTGCTCGGTGGGGTGGGGTGGGGTGGGGCCAGTGCGCATGTGCGTGCAGGTGTGTGTGTGTGTGTGTGTGTGTGTGTGTGTGTGTGTGTGTGTGTGTGGAGGGGGGCCAGGGGGTCATGGGAAGGGTGCTGCAGAGAACCTCCCTGTACTTCCAGAGCCTGGCCATCGGCAGGCACAGATTTCAAGACCTCAAGTCTGAAGAAGGAAGCCCAAATTGACTCGGGTTGCCGAAGAATACGCCTCCAGGTTAAAAACAGCCAAGAAATGGAAGCAGTCAAAATATCGTACAAAGAACTGGGGGTGATGGCTCATGCTTATAATGCCAGTACTTGGGAGGCTGAGACAGGAGGATCACAGGTTCAAGGCCAGCCTCAGCTACTTAGTGAGGCCCTCAGCAGCTTAGTGAGGCCCTCAGCAGCTTAGTGAGACCCTGTTTCAAAGTAAAGAATAAAATAGAGTTGGGGGTGTAGCTCGGAGGTAGAATGCCCCTGGGTTTAATCCCCAGTACTGCAATAATAATAATAATAATAATAATAATAATAATAATAATAATAAATACTGTACAAAGGGGAGAGTTGCTTTTCAGAGTGTACTCAGCGCTGTGCTGACTGGACATTTTAACTCAACGCCGTCTTACGGTTCGGCTAATGTTCCATCTCCCAAAACCACTCTTTGGCTCATGCATCAAATCAGCCTTTTTTCTACTTAAGGACAGAGGGTCAATTTAGTCTAAGGAGATATCTATTGATAGATCAGTTGATACACAGGTGGATAATTATTCAATTCATAGGTATACATATGTATTAATTACCATTTGTCAAGTCCTTGTTATAATATGCTATGCAGTGTTATGTGTTTTTATAGACTTTATTGCATTCGATGCCCCTGCAGCTCTAAAAATCTCTAGTAGGTACTTGGGAGGCTAAGACAAGAGGATTTCAGGTTCAAGACCAGCCCCAGCAATTTAGCAAGGCCCTCTTTCAAAATAAATAAATAACTTCCTTTTTTGTGTGGTATTGGGGATTCTACCTCTGAGCTCTACCTCCAGGCTGACTTTATTTTGATTTTTGAAACATTGTCTCACTAGGTTGATGAGAGTCTCATTACTTGCTGAGGCTGTCTTCAAGACTGGAATCCTCTTGTCTTAGCCTTCCAAGTACTAGGATTACAAGGGTGTGCCACCATGCCCGGCTAATAAATAACTTTTTAAAAAGGGCTAGAGCATATAGATCAGTGGTAGAATGCCCCTAGGTTCAATCCTTAGTACTTCAAAAACCTCTAGTGTTATGCCCATTTGGTAGAAGATAAACTGAACCTCAGAGAAACTTCAGTTGTACATCCTTGTCTAAAGTAAAATAGAGCAGGGCACGGTGGCACATGCTTTTAATCCCAGTACTTGGGAGGCTGAGACAGGAGAATCTCAGGTTCAAAGCCAGCCTTAGCTACTTAGTGAGGCCCTCTGCAACTTAGTGAGTCCCTATTTCAAAATAAAGAATAAAAAATAGGATTGGGGATATAGCTTGGAGGTAGAATGCCTCTGGGTTCAATCTCCAGTACTGCAAAAAAAAAGAAAGAAAGAAAGAAAGAAAGAAAGAAAGAAAGAAAGAAAGAAAGAAAAGAAAAGAAAAGTAACAGAGCCGGGTGTGGTGGGTCACACTTACAATCCAGTACTTGGGAGGCCAAGACAGGAGGATCGCAAGTTTGTGGTCAGCCTCATCAACTTAGTGAGACCCTGTTTTCGAATAGTAAATAAAATAGATTGGGGGTATAACTTGGAGATAGAATGCCTCTGGGTTCAATCCCCAGTACCAATAAATAGAGTAATACAGGCCTGTAAGCAGCAGTCCTGCAATTTGGTCCCATACCGAACCTCAAACGCACAGCAGCTCACCACTGCCCTCTGGACCGCAGGACACACAGTGCCATTTGACAAGGCGGCAGGCCCGGGGAAAGCCCCTCCACTTCTCTAGAAATGCACAAAAAAATCCCCCAGCTCAAGCCCGGAGAACTGAGACACGCAGCGTCTCCTTCCTGCTGACAGTGAGTTCCATTCCCCCAGCTCAACATGCAATAGGGCTAGCTTCGTGTGTGTGTGTGTGTGTGTGTGTGTGTGTGTGTGTGTGAGGGGTGCTGGGGACTGAACCCCGGGGCATTGTACCTCCCAGAGGCATCTCAAGCTCCCCCCCCCCCCGCTTTTTTGTGGTACTGGGGATTGAACTCAGGGGCATTTACCTCCGAGCTACACCCCCAACCCTATTTTTTATTCTTTATTTGGAAACAAGGTCTCACTAAGTTGCAGAGGGCCTAAGTAGCTGAGGCTGGCCGAGAACCTGTGATCCTCCTGTCTTGGCCTCCCAAGGACTGGGATTACAGGCGCACACCACCACGCTTGGTTCAAGCCCCTTTTTGTGTTTAATTTTTTTTTTCAGTACTGGGGATTGAACCCATGGGCATTTTACCTCTGAGGTACACCCCCAGCACTATTTTTTATTCTTTATTTTGAAACAGGGTCTCACAAAGTTGCAGAGGACCTCACTAAGTAGCTGTGGCTGGCCGCGAACCTGGATCCTCCTATCACAGCCTCCCAAGTACTGCGATTACAAGAGTGTGCCACCATACCCGGCTGTTTAATTTTGAAACAGGGTCTTCCTAAGTTACTGAGGGCATTGCTAAGTTGCTGAGGCTGGCCTTGAACCTGCAATCCTCCTCTCTCAGCCTCCCAGGTCCTGAGATTACAGAGTGAATTTAGCCTGGGTGTGGTGGTTTTGGCGCCTTTCAGACCCACAGACCTCTATTTAGGTTCCTGGGGGTGGAGCCTGGGGCCTCCCGTACACATGCACGCAGTACAGGTGCATACACGCATGCAGGCAAGTGCCCTGAGCCCCAGCCCCTGCGGCCGGCTCATCAGGTGGAGGCCAGCACCTGTCTGGAGGCCATCCCAGTGCCCACTAGGAGCTGGCCTACCTGGGCTTGCCGGTAACCTGTTCTGGGGCCCTGCACAAAAGGAGCTGAACCAGCCGGGCGTGGTGGCACACGCTTGTAATCCCAGCATTCGGGAGGCTGAGACTGGAGGATCCGGGTTCGCGGCCAGCCTCAGCTACCTAGTGAGGCACTCCGCAACTTAGTGAGACTCGGTTTCAAAATAAAGAATAAAAAATAGGGCTGGGGGTATAGCTCGGAGGTAGAATGCCCCTGAGTTCAATCCCCAGTACCG
>PVLC010033156.1:0-17840 GCA_004027655.1 Graphiurus murinus | reverse complement strand
GGCGTGGTGGCGCACACTTGTAATCCCAGCATTCGGGAGGCTGAGACCGGAGGATCCGGGTTCGCGGCCAGCCTCAGCTACCTAGTGAGGCACTCCGCAACTTAGTGAGACTCAGTTTCAAAATAAAGAATAAAAAATAGGGCTGGGGGTATAGCTCGGAGGTAGAATGCCTCTGAGTTCAATCCCCAGTACCGCAAAATAAAATAAAATAAAATAAAAAATAAAAAAATAAAAAATAAAAAATCAGCAGGAGTTATAATGGGTTCTTCACCAGGTAAGAGCCTCAAACACAACAGAAGAGAAGAGGGAGACAATAAGGGTCCCTGGGTGGAGGGAGCCTGAGTCCCCGGGGGCCCCCCAAGATGAACGCTGTCTGACGATGTGTTGCTTCTGCCCCCCCCCCCAGGAGCCTGATGCCTCGGACCCTGGAGACCCAGATCACGCTGGAGAAGACGCCCAGCTATTTTGTCACTCAAGAAGCCCCTCGACGGATCTTCAACATGTCTCGAGACACCAAGCTGATCGTGGTGGTGCGGAACCCGGTGACCCGCGCCATCTCCGATTACACGCAGACGCTGTCTAAGAAGCCCGACATCCCCACCTTCGAGGGCCTGTCGTTCCGCAACCGCAGCCTGGGCCTGGTGGACGTGTCCTGGAACGCCATCCGCATCGGCATGTACGTGCTGCACCTGGAGAGCTGGCTGCAGTACTTCCCGCTGGCTCAGATCCACTTCGTCAGCGGCGAGCGGCTCATCACAGACCCGGCTGGAGAAATGGGGCGGGTCCAGGACTTCCTGGGCATTAAGAGATTCATCACAGACAAGCACTTCTACTTCAACAAGACCAAAGGATTCCCTTGCTTGAAAAAAACACAATCGAGCCTCCTGCCCCGATGCCTGGGCAAGTCGAAAGGGAGAACTCATGTACAGATTGATCCCGAAGTGATAGACCAGCTCCGGGAGTTTTATAGACCTTATAATATTAAATTTTATGAGACTGTCGGGCAGGACTTCAGGTGGGAATAAGCTGTAGAGACGAGAGGGCTCTTCTGCTCATCCCTTCTACGAGGTTTGAGGTCAGAGTCTCATCTTCCTCTCCCAACAAATCTAGGCTTCCCCTACACAGTCCCCATCTCGGGTTCCACCATCTTGGAACCAGAAAGCCCAGCCACGGCCAAGAGACCAAGGGGTTCCTGCCGTGACCTCTCACCAGTCTGTCCAGGCAAATCCCATCTGCTCCTGGAGTGTCCGTCCAGTTCCAGATTCGTGCTCCTTCCCATCCATCATTGCCCTAGGGTATCATATAAGAAGATCGGATCTTCCAGTGATGCTAGATATTCTAAGTGATGATGGTTCTGTTGCTAAGAACACAGTAGTCTGTCCCTCTCTCTGTCCGCCCAGGAGCGGGTTCATTAATTCCGAGTGGCATGTACCTTCCCTCTGAGCTTAATTTCCCTGAGCATCCCTGGGTGGTGGGTTGGGAGACCATCTTTGATCCTCCACAGATCTTGGCAGCTCAAGGAAAGATGGTAAAGCTGGAAGTCCCTCTCTGGTCACTCCCAGGAGATAGACCCATGGATAATGAAATAATCCCATGCTTTCAAAGCCTGTGGTTTCAACTGTGCTTGGAAAATACTGTCTTTGAAAACCACTAGCCCACCTTGTGACTCCCCCTGCCCCCTGTGGACAAAAGCACACACTTCTGCTGTTACGGGTACTTTCCTCACGCGAGCTTTCATGTTCAGCATGCGATGGAATCATGCTTGTCCATGTGAAATAAATATGGCTCTCTCGTGTCCTGAATACCGAGCTCTCTGTAAGCCGGGCCCACAGCAGGGTTTATTCATCCATCTCTTCCCAGAGCAAGATGCTGCGGGAGGCTGGAATGGTCAGGGAGGGCAGTGCAGAGGCTGCACAGGGAGATGCAGAGTGGGGGGCTCTTGCTGGTAGAGGCTGGTGCAGAAAGGTCTGCAGGGACATTCTCTTTCTGAAACATAAGTCCGATTGGGTCAGTTCTCTGCTTAGATTCTTTAGATTGGAAATGCCAACCTGAAGGTCTAAGGATGGGACATCAGATATCATTTTGCTTGACCAGGATGATATTTTGAAATAACTGCCAACAGTTAAAAACTGGAGGCATTTCTATAAAAATATGGATTTCAACTTAGTTCATAAGCTAGAGAGACTTGCCTGCACCCAGGCTGCACTCCAGCAGGACAACTGGCTGCCCCCTTTGGCTGGGGTCTGTGCTCCCAGCTTCCCAGCTCCCACCTGCCCCCCCCCTACTAATTTATATCATCTGCCACCCAGCTCCTGTAGGCATTTGAGTTCCCAACCTTGCCTCGAGTGTGTTCCACAACCTCAGGATAACATCCAAATCTTCCAGCATGGTGCTCAAGATCACCCCAACTTACAGTTTCCAGCGCATTTCTTGCTTCTCCCTGATCCTCTGGTTCAACCTCTAGAACTACAAGTGTTTCCTTGACCTTTTCAAGTCCCCATGCTTTTTCCTTGTCCCTTTCCTCCACCTGGAATGCCCCCCCACCTGCTCTGACATTCCCAGCGTCTAGAAAACCATGCTCCCACTGAGATTCCATGCAGGTGGCGCTTGCTTGGTATTTGGAAGCTTATCCTAGGTGAGCTGACTTATCTAGTCACTCTTGTCTTCACTTGGTAGTTTGTGCATAACTCAATCATAGCTCTTATTATACTAGATAATTATACATGCAATGTGTCTCCACCATATACCACAAACTCTGTAAGAATCAAGACTGTATCTTGCTAACCTCTAGTAGGCACACACAGGAAATGTTTGCTGGATGAATGTATGCGTGGGCAGATGGATGCTGGAGGCCAGGAGGCATGGATAAGAAAGTCCCAAGGAAGTACCCTCCTGGGACATGTTTTCCAGATAGTTCCATAGTACAGGTGGCCAGCTAGGAACCGCCAGGAGCCTCTTGGCTTTTGTCTGCTCTGTCAGGCAGGAGTAAAGGTCTCTGGAAGTCAAGATCTGACCTACATGGGCAAAGGACACAAGGGAATGTCTAGAACATTGGATTTGTGTCTTGGTTCATCTTTCTGACCCCAGCATCTTCCAGAGCAGCAAAGGACCAGGCCCACAGTACTGAGAAATCAGTACTGTGTCCTTGACCCTCTCAGCACCCTGTAGGAATGGAGAAGTGACATGTTGGGAAGGGGAGGCCATTTCCACCATAGAGCTGGGGTCCTGAACCTCTGGTGACCAGAAGCAGGATGAGTTGCCTGTGGACAATCATAAATTGCCTTAATACAGTCCCCATCCAAGAATATTTGGTGGCCCGGAATCCTGAGCCACATGGTAGACAAAACTGTATCCAACGGGAGGCAGTCTCACATTGAGGTACAAAAAAAAAAAAGCAACCAATAAGGAGTCATTAAAATGTATTTGTTGTTCTAATTGGGAAGAGTGCAGTCAGAATGGATGGAAATTCTGAATTCTGTGTGCGTAATGTGGTTTTATTCCTTCCTGTTACAAGCATTTTTCTGAGACTGCCCAGACTAAGTAGCCTCCCAGTCTTAATGAATAGGTATGAGTCTCTGGTAATTAGCATATCAATCATTGTATGCAAATGGAAGATGCTAAAGTACCTTAAAGAGCCTAGTTTAAATGAGTGGAATCCAGAGTATATGAATCTGCTCAGCAAACTCTGATTTCTAATCCGGTGCAAATGTACCCTTTTACCCAGGCTGCCCCAGGGCAAACTTGCACATGTTCCAAATTAGTACAATTTAAATAGATGAAGTCTGACTATTCGATCTGAGACCAAAAAGGCTCCTCAGGGTGTGTGTGTGTGTGTGTGTGTGTGTGTGTGTGTGTGTGTGTGTGTGTGTGTGTTTGGGGAGGTTGCTGAAACAGAAACCCCAAATGGCAGTGCTTTAAAGACTGAAGTGTGTTTCTCTGTCACTAATAGCTTAGTGTATATGGCAGGTCCACAATGCCAGAGACTTAGTATCCTTAACATTCACATACATACAACTCAGGATGGCTCACCCCATGTCTGCATTCCATTCAGCAGGAAAGGACAGAGCAGTAAATGGAGACCACCCACTAGAGAACAAACAAGGGCTATTGATCGGGAGCTTGCTAGGGCAAGGAGCCTTGGGTTTGGCAGAGACTCAAAGGCTGGCGGAGAAGGGGGAAAATTTATGGGGGAACAAAGGGAAAGCTTCAGGTGAGCCCTGTGTGGAGCTGTGGACACAGGGAAACTGGAGGCAGCTCTGTAGAAATGGGGCGGCATCTGTGATTGGTTTGAGAATGTTTTCTGGTTGGTGCTGAGTTGGAAGCAGGGACAAATACACAGGGAAGCCAGCAGTCATTGACCAAGTCCTGACTGTTCTGGCCCAGTTGCTGCAGAGGATGTGCATCAGAGTTCTACCATCATTTTGTCCCTTGGTCCATTTGGTCTCTCGGGAGTAAAAAGAGACACAAGAAGAACATGCCTTTTCTTTCTTCTTTTCTTTTTTGTGTGATATTGGGGATTGAACCTGCGGGCATGTGACCTCTGAGCCATACCACCAGTCCTATTTTATTGCTTATTTTGAAACAGGGTCTCACTAAGTTGCTGAGGGCCTCAATAAGTTGCAGAGGCTGGCTGTGAGCCTGCGATCCCTCTGTCTCAGCCTCCCAAGTACTGGGATCACAGGCATGCATGTCCATACTGGGCAGAACATGCCTTTTCCACTTGAGGTTGTAGCATCGTTTCTATTGTCAGCTGCCTTACATTGTGAATACCTCCCCCCGAAGTTGTATAAATGCAGTAACACTACTTTCACACATATCCCCTTGGGTAGAACTTCATCCCTTGGTCACACTTAGATGTGGGGAAAGCTGGGAAATGTAATCTTCCATTTGGGTGCACCGTGTTCAGCTAAAAATAGGGTATTCTCTTATAGAAGGGAGAACACAGATTGGGGACACCTAGCTGCCCAACCAGAGAACCTTATCCACATAGTGGAGCCTCCAGGTATATGTGTTTCTCTCTGTGGCTGTGTGAGTACGTATTTCTGTACACATGGAATGTGTCTACCCTGTGTCAGTTGCCCTGCCTCTGTCTAAAGACACATGGTATAGAGGCAGACACAATTTGGGGAGCATAATAGCTCCGAGTTTAAGTCCTGCCTGGCTTTCCTAGTTGTATGGCATTGGGAAAATTATTTAACTTCTCTGAGTCAATTTTATTATCAATAAATTGGGATATAAGTTGTACCCATGATAAGGGATTTGTTGTGTTAGGTGTCTCAGTCAGCATTCTCATAGCTATAATACAAAACAACAGGCCACCCAACTTAGAGGAAGGAAGATTTATTTGCTCACAGTTTTTGGAGATTTCAGGTTTCAGTTCATGTTAGGCTGGATTTGCAGAGCTCAGGGCATGGTGGTGGGAGGCAGAGGGAGGGATGGAGGAAGGAAGGGGGGAGAGAAAGACAGAGACACTCCACTCTCACTTCATGCAGAACATAAACAAGACGAGGGGAGACCCTATATAATTCCCAAAGCCACACTCTCAGGGGCCCCTCCTTAGCAACCAAGCCCCACTAACAACATTGCTGCTTTGTTTCTGTGATGGCTAGGGAGATATTCTAAATCCAAACCATTACAGTGAGAAACCACATAGTAAGTCCTCAATTTGTTTTCCCTTTCTTCTCGCTTATTTGTTTCCTGACAGTAGAATCTGCCCCAGCTGATGTACTCCTGGGAGCTTAGATCAGTTGCATGTCTGACAGAACCAAGCACATAGAATTTCCCTCCATCCTGTTGCTTCTGTTGTTCCTTGATTAAGTTCCTCTTACAACCCAGAACCAAGTTGTTCAATCTAAACTAGTCCAGTCTCTGTAATCCAGGTCTCTGGCCAAATAAACCTAATGCTCATGGCCCCCAGGGTGTGGATAAAGTTCAGCTGGCTTATTAGAAACCACAACTGCAATGACCTCATATCTTCCAGGAACCAGAAGGACATGATATGTTCTGTTCCTCAACCCTGATGAAGAACCTACTAGGTGAAATTCAAACATGAGCAACTGATGAACTTTCATCCACTCAGCCTCTGCTTATCGAACCCTTCAGAGTACTGGCCGGGCACTAAAGATGCACAATGTGTTAGTTTTTATTCCTGCTCCCTCCCTGTGGAGCTCTAGGACTAATGAGGATGAGAGTCACGTCAACAAATAATTATTTATATAATGTAATAAACTGAAACTACAAGACAAGGAGATGGGAAAGTGAGAGAGGACTTTCCTAGAGGAAGATGGGAAAGGAGGAAGTAACATCTATGTCTTAAAGTTGAGGCAGATTCATCATCTTTTGGAGAAAAGTATTATGTGATAGTCTGAAAAAATCCCCTGAAGGCAT
This sequence comes from Graphiurus murinus, assembly GCA_004027655.1. Taxonomy (NCBI): domain Eukaryota; kingdom Metazoa; phylum Chordata; class Mammalia; order Rodentia; family Gliridae; genus Graphiurus; species Graphiurus murinus. The sequence continues at coordinate 11,453 of PVLC010033156.1, read as the reverse complement.
GATTCTTTAGATGAGCAAAATCAGGATCAAGGATTAAGGATACTGGGACTGAACTCTGAGCCTATGTGCACTACACCCAGTCCAGGGGCTACTCTCACCTTCAGATTCAACGGGGACCTCACACCTGCCTGTCTTAGAGGCGAATACAGACCCACTCTTTTCCCAGGATAAGATGGGCTGCTGGTCAAACTAATCTCCTTCCTGGGTAGACATGTGGACTCTTACACTCTCATCCCACCTCTCAGAGTCCAGCACTGGAGATCTCAACAGTCACTTTAAGCCAATGAATAGCTCCGAGGAGGTTCCTCACACTTTGACAATGAACTTAGCACTGAGTTTTCTGGCATATATGGAGAACATGTTGCTTTTATCAGTTGGGGGGAAGTAAGCATAAATCTTTCCAGACAAACCTATAAAAATCTTATTGCATTTTTCTAGTGTAAAATGCAAATATAAATGTACTATTTAGGAACTGGACACCTAGCTGGCTTTTCTTTTTCTTTTTGCTGACAGCTGTTGCTTAAACAAAGAATTTTCTCTCATATTAAAAAGTCTGGAACTGAACAACTCAGGGTCAGTACAGTAGCTCCATTATGTTATCAGGGACTCAGAATCCTTTTGTCTTTCTTTTACATAATCCTTAGTCCACGGCTTCCAATCCCATTGTACAAAGTGGCTGTTAGGGCTCCAACCACCACATTTATGTCTCATTCAGAAAGAAAAAGAAAAGAAAGAAGCCAAGTAAAAACTCCTAAGTCAACCCCCTTTGAGACAATTGCCCCAAAATTCTACCCAGTAACTTATACTTCCATCTTTTGAGCACCTCTAGTTTTAAAGGCCAGAAAATGTAGTTTCTTTGCTGAAATCCTTGTTTCCCTGACAACCTAGAATGTTGATACTAAGGAATAAGGAGAGAATGGATACTGGGAAGGCAGTCAACAGTCTCTGTTACAATGAAACTTCAACAGTTTGGAAAAGCAGTCTCTTAGCTTACCAACATTGTCTAGCCAATCTGCAAAGTGGCTCCATCGTTTTCCACGTTTGAGATCTCCAGTTCCTCTCCCTATCCTTTCCACTGGACTTCTTAAAGTCTGTGCCCCCCACACCAACTCCTCCCTGTCTTCATCTCCAGCTAGCAAACTGGCTCTCTAAAGGAGAGGCAGGAGAAGGGGACAGCTGACTTGTAGCATCTGCCAATTCCTCTGGTGTAAATATGCCCCGCTTGGTCAGTTTCAGACTACTATAGTGGCATCACTGAATGCTGAGTTAGGAAGCAAAGTGCACAGTCAACTCTCAGGAGACAGAATCGGCCAGCTTGGGCACAATTCTGGGTAACCTCTCCTCTCCCTGCTCCCCTGGCCAGGAAACACCAACACCTGAAAGAATAAATGAGAGGCCCTGGATCTTGTTATGTATGCACTTGTGAGCCTGGTGCCTAGGTTTGACCTGAGTCCTGAGCACTGGACCAAATACATTTTCAACACGAAGTCAGATTGCATTTCATCTGATGATACAAGGGAGTTGCCTCATAAAATATGTAATTCACCTAAATTCAACGAGAGAGAGAGAGAGAGAGAGAGAGAGAGAGAGAGAGAGAGAGAGAGAAAAGGAGAAATGATTTAAATAGCATAAGCAAGCCTGGTGTGGTGCCACACACCTGTAATCCCAGTACTTCGGAGGCTGGAACAGGAAGGAGGATTGCAGATTAGAGGTCAGCCTCAGCAACTTAGCAAGACTCTGTTTCAAAACAATAACAATAACAACAACAAAATTTAAAGGGCTGGGGGTATAGCTCAGAGGTAGAGTGTCCCTGGGTTCAATCCCCAATACACGAAAATAAATAAATAAATAAGGTAGCATAAGCAGCTTTATCTACCATTTTGCAGATAAAATGAACATGTGCCATAGAGTAACCCTGAGAAGGGAGGCTTGGCTCTAGGTCCTCCAACCTCATTTATGGCCTCCACAGAATGAGCGTTTTTGCCTCACTGACTGTGATTCTAATGTTGGCAATTACTTACTTTTTATACCTCATGGTCCCAAATGCAATCCACCTAGTTCCTCAGATGCTCAAGTGGATAAACAGAAACCTGTTGCAATGACAGACCCTTCAACTATGACTCAAATATTTACTCTCTCCAAAATTCATGTTAAAACATGAATGCAGCAGTCGGAAGAGGTGGAGCCTGGAGGCATTGATTAGGCCCTGAGGGCTCCTCACAGGCAGAGGAGATTCACATCCTTCAAAAAAGTTTATGGGAAGCCGGGGATGTGGTGGCGCACGCTTGTAATCCCAGCATTTGGGAGGCTAAGACTGGAGGATCCGGGTTCGCGGCCAGCCTCAGCTACCTAGTGAGGCCCTCCACAACTTAGTGAGATCTGGTTTCAAAATAAAGAATAAAAAATAGGGCTGTGGGTATAGCTCGAAGGTAGAACGCCCCTGAGTTCAATCCCCAGTACCGCAAAAAAAAAAAGGGGGGGCTGATGGGAGGGGTGGGGATGCAGTAGGGCACTTGTCTAGCACTCCCAAGGCCCTGGGTTCAATCTCTAGCAACACTAAACAAAAAGACTTCAGGGAGTGAGTTCAGCTATTTTTGCCTCCCATCCCTTCTGTCATCCAAGAACACAGTGTTCGCAGCACCATCTCGGAAGCAGAGACCAGGCCCTCACCAAACATGAACCTGCCCTGCTGGCACCTTGATCTTGGACTTTCTGGCCTCCAGAACTGTTTGTGAGAAATAAATAAATTTTTTTCTTTTTTTTGTGTGGTACTAGGGAATAAACCCATGGTGTACCTCCTCCGAGCTACACCACCAGACCTATTTTTTTATTCTTTATTTTGAAACAGGGTCTCACTAAGTTGTGGAGGGCCTCACTAAGTAGCTGAGGCTGTCCTCGAACCTGTGATCCTCCTGTCTCAGCCTCCCAAGTACTGGGATTACAGGTGTGTACCACCATGCCTGGCTCCAGAAATAAATTTCTGTTGTTTACAAATTACTTGGCTTGTGGTATTTTGTTAGGTGGCATGAAGATAATGAGACAGAAGGTAAAACTAGCAGTGTCAGATGGGGGGGATTTCTCCAGGTGAAGTTGCTTTTTAACTAGAGTTTTGTGTTGACCCATGGAGTAGCTTTGCCATCTGACCTGCTAACTTTGGAACCTGTCTCTGAGTGAGATGCAGCCCCACTTGACTTCACCCTGCCATTTGGCATCTGTTGCCCTGGGTATACACAGATGTAGTCATAATCACCAGATTGTAGGAGAGAGGACTAGGCTAGGAAGGAGGATGCAAGAGAAAAGCCATGGAGGGCTTCTAGCAAATTCCTACTTATTTATTAATTTTTATTTTTTGAAGTACTGGAGATTGAACCTGGGGGCATTTTACCTCTGAGCTACATCCCCAGCCCTATTTTATCTTTTATTTTGAAACAGGGTCTCACTAAATTGCTAAGGGCCTTGCTGAATTGAGGAGGCTGGCCTTGAACCTGTGATCCTTCTGTCTCAGCTTGTGCCACCACACCCCGCTTGACTTCTTATTTCTTACATCAGGCTTCCTGTTTCTTACTGGGGCCCTGTGCTTCTTGCCCCTTCCTCTCTCCACAGAGTGTTTGAGAAAATGCATCCAGTGGGCACCTGCATGATTGACGTTTATTTTACTGCCAGGAGCCTCAAAGGACGGGGGATGAGTCTGCTTGACTGACACGTGTCTGGCTGATACACGTCTGACAGGAACAAGATTGACTACACAGGGCTAATTGGATCGTGGCTGACAGAGGCCTGCGGACATGGTGCGCCCCAGCACACCTCAATTGGGAGCCTGTCTAAGAAGTACCAGTCTGATTGACATATGCTCAGCCCTGCAGTGGGGCTGGCATCTTGCCACCTGTGGGTGGGCTTCCTCTTCTGTATTCGGGCTTCTAGCGAGGGGGTCTGCTCTTCTCTAAGCCTAGAAGGAGGGGTGCATTTATGACTCGGCCAGAGCTGTGCCCCAGCCCCCCAAAAGGCTCTGCATTTGGCCTTATCAAAGACCAGCGTAGGCTGATCCTGATGGAGTTCAGTTCTAGGGTCCTTACAGCAGCTTTCAGGCTTCAAAGCCACTTTCAGAGTCCTGAGCCCTCACTGCAGAGGCTAGAGCTGTTCAGAATGCTTGGGCAGAGCCATAGCAAAGAGGTTCTGGGTAATTTGGAAAAGCAAAGATAAAATAGCACAGGTAACAAATTCAGGACACAAACATATTTCAGACGGGACTTCAATTTTCCTCTTGTCCGTGTGTGTGTGTGTGTGTGTGTGTGTGTGTCCTGGAGATTGATCCCAGGGGTGTTCTATTCCTGAACCATGCTCCCAGCCCTGAAGTTGGCCTTGAACCTATAATCCTCCTGTCTCAGCCTCCCAAGTACAAGGTTACGGGTAAGTTCTAGCATGCCTGACTCTCCTATCCTTGAGTAATAATAACTGTACATGAATTTTACAGTGGCTTAAGAGAATAAAGTTCTTTTACTTACTTTCTATCATTTTTTTCTTTGTAATGTATATGCTTATTTCTCCAAGGGAAGAAATTAAAGCCTGGATATTTTGTTTAAAACGATTTATCTGAGGCTACACCATCAGGACTCAAATCTCCAACATCTAATCTAAATTCCTTGTCTTTATAAGGAAGATGGCAACCTAAAATTTAAATCATCATCTGAGAAGAACTGGCCATCACAAGTTTGTCAGATGTGGGAGTAGGAAAGGGAGATGCACTGTCTTTACCAGTATATTATTCTTTAAAAAATAGAGATAATAGTAAAAAACTGGGCACAATTCTGGTATTTCCTTTGTGACAATAAGGATAAACATTGAGGGGTACAGAGAGTGTATTTTCCTAAGCCTGCTCTCCAAAACAAAACTGTCTTTTGGGGACAGGAGTTGCTACCCCATGGTTCAACACAAAATTCTAAATAAACAGTTAAGTAATTTTTTAAAAGCAGAATTGTATCAAGAAAGATGATAGTACTTGGAAGGCTAAGACAGGAGGATCACAGGTTCGAGGCCAGCCTAAAAACTTAGCGAGGCCCTCCACAACTTAGTGACACCCTGTTTCAAAATAAAAAATAAAATAGGGCTGGGGGTGTGGCTCAGAGGTAGAATGCCCCTGGTTTTAATCTGCAGTACCAAAAAAAAAAAAATGTTTAAAAGAAACATTATAATGTGAAAAGCCCTTCAATGGCTGAGTTCAAACAGAGCTCTGAGTTTCCTAATAGTCAAGGCAAAGAGGGAAATTGATAATTGGTGGGAAATGAGCCTCATAGGATCGATTGATGTGAACCCAAAGGAGACAGAGTCCGTTGCCTGAAGGGGACCTTCATAAAGAAGTGCTGGTCGGCGCGATGTATCTTTGATAATTACTTTCCCAGGAAATCCTGAGATAATCCTCACATTATTGTCTCCTCTATAAAATAAAAAGACATCTGAACTAATAAGAATATAAAGGAACAGTTCTATTAATATGATTCTAGGGGGGATCAAGATGAGATTGTACAAGAATTATAAATTAGGGGCAGTCTGGATCGATGGAGGGATAAAGCCTGTAGAATTCAGAGAATAATGATTATCTTGCACCTCCCAAACCTCAGCCCTCACGGGTTGGGATTAGCTGGAGGCAAAAGATTCACCTCTATCACTGGTGGGGGTATAAAGGACAAGTATTCTATGACTTGGTGTGAAGAAAAAAAAAAGTCTATCTAGTAAAGAAATTGGGCAAAATATCAGCAAAAAATATAATTTGTAATGAAAACAACCAAAAGCTTGATTCTTCTACAAAGAGGAGGATTACTGGAGAAACCATTGTCAGAACCAGGAGTATGTCTCCTGAAATGGTTATCAGTTAGTCAGTTAGTTAAGACATTCAACAAATGCACTGTTGAGTCTCTGAAGCACCACCGTGGCCCACACCCTGCAGACTGCTGAGAAAGTCCCGAGGTTCAGCTGGAAGCACACACGCCTGCCGTGGCTCAGGTGATCCGCCACCCCCCGGGGGTATTTTTAAGTGTGTCCAATGTGTTGTGCCAACTGCAGTTTATGATATTGAACGACGTGGAAATGCCAATACTTGGCCGCTTTGACCTAGAGAAATGGCAAGCTTCCACGGCTCCACCCGACATAACCACTCTCAGGAGTTTAGACGACACAGTCAGCTAGCTACTCGTGATGTCTGATGTATTTTAGTGACCTGGATATATCACATCATCTGGATAAATATATGAATTTAAATTGTTGCTTTATCTCCCTCATATTTTATGAAATGATAATATTTAAGTTCTCATTAAAATCTTTGGCACTGAGATCTTTGGTTTGTTGTTGTTTGTTTGTTTATGTATGTATGTATGTATGTATTTATTATTTATTTATTTATTTATTTATTTGGTACTGTGGATTGAATCCAGGGGCATTCTACCTCCAAGATACATCCCAGCTCACTTGTTTGCTTACTTGTTTGCTTGCTTTCCTTATTTATTTATTTATTTATTTATTTATTTATTTATTTAGGAACAGGGTCTTGCTAATTTGCTTAAATTGCTGATGCTGGCCTTGAACCTGCAATCTTCCTGTTTCACCTTCCTAAGGACTGGGATCACAGGCATGCACCACTACTCATGGCGGTATTGGGATCTTGTTTTGCACTGCCTAACAGTGGTCTGCCATGGTTGTCCTGGAAGCTTCTCTTTGAAAATCCACGTATGGTGGCATGAGTGGAATTTTCTCCCAGGCCCAGGCACCCGTTCCTGGGACGTTAGGAAAGCTGACCTTCCTGGTCATTGGTCAAGAAGGGATGGAGGCATGACCCAAGCACCATGATGCCCTCACATCTTGCTCCTTTAGAGGACCTGCCAAGGGCTTGCTAATGTCCAGCGCTCCCTCTCTGAGTTCACATCACCAGGAATGAGGACTGCATCTGTGCCACACTTCTTTGCTTTCTCTGCGACTATACATTTCTTTGCCTTTTCTGTTACCAAGTGCATCCGGCGACCTATATAAACATCCCAAATTAGCACTGAGCCATCTCACTTCAGGCTGCACAAACAGTACGTCATGGTTCAAAGGAAAATAATTTAGAGAATGTCTCTTAACATAAAGACTTTATCAGGACTCCAACATAAGATGAATCAGTCTCTTCTGGAGGAATTTTTCTTAGTGGAGAAGGCTATCTCCCCTTATCTATGGATACTTGGAGACTACTTTTAATTTCCAGTACAGATGTATAGCAGGTAACCTTTTGGGAGAAGTGGGTTTATGCCTCAGACTTTCTCTTTCCCTCAGGAAGGCTGTCCAATGTCCCAGCAGGGGATTCGAGGTGGGGAGGGCATTTACAGACCTGTGGATTTACAGAATCAGATCTCAGCCTAACCTTTACGCAGAAAGGATGTTATGGTTGTCTCCTTCTGCCTTATGCTTCTCTCTTCCCCCTGCCCATTGGTTCAGAATTCAGATGGAAAAATTGTTTTACCATATTGAGTTCCTCAAATCCCAACTATTCACACCAAGCCGGGCGTGGTGGCACATGTCTATAATCCCAATACTTGGGAAGCTGAGACAGGAAGATCTCAGATTCAAGGCCAGCCTCAGAAATTTAGCCAGGCCCAGCCGGGCGTGGTGGCTCACGCTTGTAATCCCAGCATTCGGGAGGCTGAAACCGGAGGATCCGGGTTTGCGGCCAGCCTCAGCTACCTAGTGAGGCATTCCGCAACTTAGTGAGACTCGGTTTCAAAATAAAGAATAAAAAATAGGGCTGGGGGTATAGCTCGGAGGTAGAATGCCCCTGAGTTCAATCCCCAGTACCGCAAAAAAAAAACAAACAACAGAAATTTAGCCAGGCCCTCAGCAATTTAGTGAAACTCTGTTTCAAAACAAAAAATAAACAAACAAACAAACAAAAATAGGGCTGGAGATGTAGCTTGGAGGTAGAATGCCTCTGGGTTCAATAAAATAGATAGATACACAAAATAGATAGATAGATAGATAGATAGATAGATAGATAGATAGATAGATAAAATAGATTAGATAGATAAACAAATAAATAAATGTACTAACTAAAATTCTCTCACCTACAAACAAGAAGTCATCCCATTTTGAGGTACACCAACTATGGATAATGAATTGGGAAGTTACAGAAATTTATTATTGTTTTTTGCCTAGCTAGAAGAGATTGCACTTTGAGTTTATCCTGATAGATTCTATTCACAGAACTCATTGCAATAATTTGTAATAATTGGGCCACTCAAAACTGAGAGCAAAACCTAAAGTGCTCTAGTGGCTGAACGTTTTCTCCAGGAGCAAGGCGATATTAAAAAAGAGTTAAAAACAGTACAACATTGACTCTGACCCACAAGGCCAGATGCCAACCATGTACAACTGGCATGGCCTCCTTCCATTTGGGGAAATGCCAAGTCCTCTGAAATCTTGCTACCCAAAGTGTGTTCTGCAGACCAGCAGTATCTGTATCACCTGGGAACTTATTGAAAGGCAGAATCCCAGAGCCACACCAGAACTGTGGACCAGAATCTGCATTTTAACAAGATTCTCAGGTGATTCGTGGGGATGGGGTGGGAGGCGGGCTATCAGGGGGTACTAGTTTGAAGACCCTGCAGACTCTTGAATTAGGAGGAAGCTTTAATTAAGCCTGTGCATACACCCCAATTCCTTCTCCCCAAGGCCAGTAGTAACATCAGCATCACCTCAAAATTAGATTTGGTCCCCCTAACAGTCAGGTACCAGGCCCCCTGTTGACAGTGTTAGCAGCCTCTTATATGGTTAAGAAACGAGCTTTCTCTCTAGCTGGGTGTGGTGGCGCATGCACACCTCTAGTCCCAGTACTTGGGAGGCTGAGACAGGAGGAGCGTAGGTTTGAGGCCAGCCTCAGCAACTTAGTAAGGCCTTCAACAATTCAGTGAGACCCTGTTTCCAAATAAAAATAAAAAAGGCTGGAGGTGTGGCTTGGAGGCTTGGAGGTAGAATGACACTGGGTTCAATCCCCGGTACACACACACACACACACACACACACACACACACACACACACACACAAATGGAGCTATCTCCAGGAGGACTTTCGAGAGTCCCTGAGTTAACTTTCCCCCAGTATTAAAGTCTCTGGTTATAAAAGGAATAAATTCCCATTTTTTAAAAAAAAAGTAGATATGCAACAACTAGGACAAATGTTAACATGTGTTGAACTTTTATGGTGAGTCCCCAAATGTCTGTTATATTATCTTCTACGTGTTTGAATGTTTGACATTTTGAAATGTTTGGCAAAACTATGAAGTAAAAATAACAGCCACCTAACTGAGGTAGGAAAAATTGCAAAGAATAAAAGTCACTCATAATTCCACTTCCCAGATGCACCTTTGAGTATTTGTCCTTCCAGTCCTAGCTCTTGTTAAAAGGGACGTTTAAAATTTGCATTTTTATTGTAACCATTTAAGTCCGTGCTGTTAATTCTTCTTTCTTCATAAATTCCAATTGAAACGGTCACAGAAACAGAGATAAAAGCGGGAGGGGAGGGAGAGACCTTCATCAGTATCGGGAGACCCGGAAGCCAGCCAGCCACAGCCAGGGGAGGACGGGGTGTTGTGCAAAGAGCCCCCCAGCTCGGAGTGGTGGACCCTGGGCAGGACCTGTGACATGAGCCATGGGTGGCACACGGGCCTCAGAGCTGTTGGGCCTGGCAGGGCTCCCCAGCCATGCGCCAAGCCCGGCAGAGGCATTTCTGCAGTGAGCTCCTAATGAGGGTGGGGGAGGTGAGGCCAGGGCGACTCAGAAAGGAAACTGCTTCGCCCAGCAGGAAACTTCTCTGGGGTAATGCTGACTCCCCGGAAATTCACTTCCTACCCATCACAGGCAACCAAAACCCAATCCAGAAAAAGAAAACTACCCAAGTACAAGCTTTCCCGTTTCCCTTTAGTCTGAAACAAAAGATCGAACGGAAGATCCACATGCTTTCTGACAGATTCTATTTTTTTAAACCCAGCCAAGCCAGGATGGTGGTGCAGGGCTGTCATTCCAGCACTTGGGAGGCTGAGACAGGAGGATTGCAGGTTTGAGAATAGCCTCAGCAACTTAGAGAGGCCCTTAGTAACTTAGCAGATCCTATCTCAAAACAAAAAATAAAATAGGGCTGGGAATGTAGCTGGGAGGTAGAATGCCCCCTGGGTTCAAGCCTGAGTACCACAAAGCAACAAACAAACAGACCCAGCTGGGTGTAGTGGCACATTCCTGTAATCTGGAGGACTCGGAAGGCTGGGGCAAGAGGATTGCAATTCCAGACCACCCTGGGAAATTTAGTGAGACCCTGTCTTAAAATAAAATACTTTATTTTATACTGACAATATAGCTCAGTGGTAGAGCAGCCCTAGGTTCAATCCCCGGCACTGCAAACACAAAATCAAAACAAAACACATAGGAATGGACAAGAAGATCTCCCCCTGTAAAAATGCCCAAGGGAAAAAATTATAGGCCAAAAGAAAAAAAAAAAACAGAAAAAAAGATTGTAGAGCTTAAAAAGAGACTGTGCTAAAAGTTTCTTCTGAAATGCAAGCCAAGAAAAATGAAAACGCTTCTTGTAATTATTCCTGGTTCATATAGTCCTAAGACTTGAAAAGACAATGCGTTTATAAAAAAGAAAACAATTAAGAAATATTGTTCTCAGCCAAAAGAAGGCCTGCCTTAGGCTATCTATTTAGATACACCAGTTTCAAAGTTTTGCTCCCTTACTTTTTTAGCTCTATGAGTGTGATCAAGGAAACCTCTCTGTGTCTCGGTTCCTTCATGTGTAAAAGGGTTGATGACGATTGTCCCTACCTCACAGAATTCTGGGGGATGTTCAATGTGATGATACATATCCAATATCTGGCAAAATAGTCAATAATTACATATTCTTTTGCTGTTTAAAAAAAAAAAATTACCAGCCAGGAGTGTTGGCTTGTAATCCCAGCATTCGGGAGGCTGAGACTGGAGGATCCGGGTTCGAGGCCAGCCTCAGCTACCTAGTGAGGCACTCCGCAACTTAGTGAGATCCTGTTTCAAAATAAAGAATAAAAAATAGGGCTGGGGGTACAGCTCAGAGGTAGAATGACCCTGAACTCAATCCCCAGTACCGCAAAAAAAAAAAAAAAAAAAAAAAAAAAATTACCAAATTTTAAAAAGTGGTAGATGACTTGTGCTTTCTAAGGGGTGAATCTAACCTGCAAGTTGGCTTCTATTCCCTCTCTAAAACCCACTGGGATGAAAAAAGTTGAAAACCTATAGTAACTCTGAGAAAGAGAGACAGGTATCACCAGTAGCCTAGCAGCTCTGGGGAATTGTGGGCAGACCTGAAGCAGATGCAGTCAGACTGGCAGGAACCTCCTGGGGGCTGAGTGCTCCGCTCCGCCAGGAGCACGTGGAGTCCTTGAGGAGGCCAGCTGCAGTCGCCCAAG
>PVLC010033155.1:0-17704 GCA_004027655.1 Graphiurus murinus | reverse complement strand
AAAAAAAAAAAAAATAGGGCTGGGGGTGTAGCTCAGAGGTAGAATGCCCCTGAGTTCAATTCCCAGTACCGCAAAAACAAAACAAAACAAACAACAAAAAAAAAAAGAATAAAAAATAGGGCTGGGGGTATAGCTCGGAGGTAGAATGCCCCTGAGTTCAATCTCCAGTATGGCAAAAAGAAAAGAAGAGAAGGAAGGAAGGAAGGAAGGAAGGAAGGAAGGAAGGAAGGAAGGAAGGAAGGAAGGAAGGAAGGAAGGAAGGAAGGAAGGAAGGAAGGGTGGGTAAAATAGGGCTAGGGGTGCAGCTCAGAGGTAGAATGTCCCTGGGTTTGATCATCTCCAGCACCACACACACACACACAAAAATTACAATCACTGGAAAATAGTTGACAGTTTCAAGTAAATCTGTATATGCAGTTACCATGCAACTTAGCAATTCCATTCTTGAACATTTACCCTGAGAAAAGTGGAAGTTTATATTCATATAAAAAGTTGTATATAAATTTTAATAGCAATTTACTTACAATAGCTAAAGACTGGAACCAGCCCATATGTCCTTCAATAGATGAATGGTGAAATTATGGTGCCTCTGTATCATAGAATGCTACTGGCAATAAAAAGGATGAAACTCTCTTTTTTTTTTTTTTTTGTGGTACTAGAGATGGAACCCAGGGGCACTCTACCTCTGAGCTACACCCCCAGCCCCTAATTTTATTCTTTATTTTGAAACAGGGTCTCACTAAGTTGCAGAAAGCCTCACTAAGTAGCTGAGGCTGGCCGTGAACCTGGATCCTCCAGTCTCAGCCTCCCAAGTACTGGGATTACAAGCGTATGCCACCACGCCCGGCTAGGATGAAACTCTTAATACATACAATATTTCTCTTTGATAAATATCCAGAGAATTATGCTGAGTGAAAAAAGCCATCTAAAAGAGTTACATTTTTTTTTTTTTGCAGTAGTGGGGATTGAACTCAGGGGCATTCTGCCTCCGAGCTATACCCCCAGCCCTATTTTTTATTCTTTATTTTATTTGGAAACAGGGTCTCACTAAGTTGGGGAGTGCCTCACTAGGTAGCTGAGGCTGGCCGAGAACCCAGATCTTCTGGTCTCAGCCTCCCAAATGCTGGGATTACAAGCGTGCACCACATGCCCGGCTAGGGTTACATATTCTATAATTTCATTTAGGTAAATTTTTGTGTGTGAGTGTGACCTTGGATATTAAACTCAGAGGCATTCTACCTCCAAGCTATATCCCCAGCCTGATTTTATTTCTTTTTTTTTTTTTTTTGTGGTACTGGGGATTGAACTCAGTGGCATTCTACCTCCAAGCTACACCCCCAGCCCTATTTTTTATTCTTTATTTTGAAACAGGCTCTCACTAAGTTGCAGAGGGCCTCACTAGGTAGCTGAGGCTGGCCGCAAACCTCCAGTCTCAACCTCCCAAATGCTGGGATTACAAGGGTGCACCACCACGCCTGGCTCTGATTTTATTTCTTATTTGGAAACAGGGTCTCAGTAAGTTACTGAGAGCCTTGCTAAGTTGCCAAGGCTGGATTTGAACCCAAGATCCTCCTTACCCAGCCTCCCAAGTACTGGGATTACAAGTGTGTGCCACCATGTCCAATTTATATAACATTTTTTTGTGTGTGGTACTGGAGATTAAACCCAGGAGCATTCTACATCAAAGTTACACCCCCTACCCTTTTTGTTTTGTTTTGTTTCGCAACAGTCTAGCTAGGTTGCTGAGAGTTGCTAAATTACTGAGGCTGTCCTTGAACCTGCAATCCTCCTATATCAGTGTGTGTGTGTGTGTGTGTGTGTGTGTGTGTGTGTGTGTGTGTGTGTGTGGTACTGGGAATTGAACCCAGAGGCATTCTACCTTTGAGCTACATCCCCAGGCCGATTTTATTTCTTATTTGGAAACAGAGTCTCACTAGGTTGATTAAAGTCTCACTGCTTGCTGAGGCTGTCCTCAAATCTATGATCCTCCCGTCTCAGCCTCCCAAATACTGGGATTATGCTGCCACCACCCTGAGCAAATCTTTGGCTTCTTTCATTGCTGTTTTGTAATTGTCAGCATGTAAATGAAGCACTTTATTTTTTTTTCCTGTCATACTAGGAATTGAACCTAGAGGCATTCTGCTCCAGAGCTGCACCCCTAGCCCTTTTTTTCAATTTTTTTTTTTTTAAATAGGAGCTCACTAGGTTGCTAAGTGTCCCGCTAACTTGCGGAGGCTGGTCTCAAACCTGTGATTATCCTGTCTTAGCCTTCCAAGCACTGGTATTTTTTTTTTTTTTTTTTTTTTTTCGGAACTGAAGATTGAACCCAGGGGCATTCTACCTCCAAGCTACGACTGCCAGCTTCCAGCACATCTTTAAAAATTCATTTTAAGAGTATTTTAAGCCGGGCGTGGTGGCACACGCTTGTAATCCCAGCATTTGGGAGGCTGAGACAGAGGATCTGGGTTCTTGGCCAGCCTCAGCTACCTAGTGAGGCACTCTGCAACTTAGTGAGACCCTGTTTCAAAATAAAGAATAAAAAATAGAGCTGGGGGTATAGTTCAGAGGTAAAATGCCCCTGAGTTCAATCCCCAGTACAGAAAAAAAAAAAAAAAGAATATTTTATTATTTTCTGTGCTATCATAAATGGTATTTTTGAATTTCAATGTCCAATTGTTTATTATTTTAATTGACTTTTATATATTGACCTTATATCCTACAACCTTACTAAACTCATTCTGGAAATCTTATGAAGATCTTGAGATTCTTCTCTACAGATAAACATATTATCTGTGAATTCAGACATTTTAATTTCTTCATTTCTGATTTATATGCCTCTTCTTTTTCTTGCCTTAAGACTACTGCTAGAACTTCCAGTGTGCTGAGGTGGTGAAGGCAGATGTTGCTTTGTTCTCCACACTAGGAAGTAAGTATTCATTTAGTCCAAGTAGACTTCACCTGGAAATGTCCTCAAACGGGTTAAAAAAAAAAAGTTCCTTTCTGCCAGGTATGGTGATATATGTTTTCAATCCCAGTACTTGCGAGGCTGAGACAGGAGGATCGCAGGTTTGCAGCCAGCCTCATCTACTTAGTGAGGCCTTCTGCAACTTAGTGAGACCCTGTTTCAAAATAAAGAATAAAATAAGGTTGGGGGTGTAGCTTGGAGGTAGAATGCCCCTGGGTTCAAACCCCAGTATTGCAAAAAATAAAAAGTTCCTTTCTGTTCCTAATTTTATTCAAATTAAATCATAAAAGGATAACTACTTTTCTTCAAGTGCTTTTCAGCATCTATGGATTTTTTTTTTTTTTTTTTTTTTTTTTTTTTTTTTTTTTTTTTTTTTTTTTTTTTTTTTTTTTTTTTTTTTTTTTTTTTTTTTTTTGCGGTACTGGGGATTGAACTCAGGGGCATTCTACCTCCGAGCTATACTCCCAGCCCTATTTTTTATTCTTTATTTTGAAACCGAGTCTCACTAAATTGCGGAGTGCCTCACTAGGTAGCTGAGGCTGGCCGAGAACCCAGATCCTCCAGTCTCAGCCTCCCGAATGCTGGGATTACAAGCGTGCGCCACCACGCCCGGCTCAGCATCTATGGATTTTAAGTGTGTTTTTCTTTAGTTAATATGGGGAATTACATTTATTGGTTTTGATCAATTTCATTTGTTGTGATGTATATTTTTATGCATTGTAGATGTAGATTTGAATTTGCTAATACATTGTTATGGAGTGTGTGTGAGTGTGAGTGTGTGTGTGTGTGTGTGTGTGTGTGTGTGTGTGTGTGTGTGTGTTACTGGGGATTAAGCCCTACCTTTGAGCTACATCCCCAGTCCTATTTTATTTTTAGTTTGAAGTAGGATCTCACTAAATTGCTGAGGATCTTGCTAAATTGCTGAGGCTATCTTCAAACCTGTGATCCTCCTATCTTACCTCCCAAATACTGAGATCACAGATCTGTGCCACCATGCCCGGTTTTTTACCAGGTTTTCACATCAGGGTAAGTCTAACTCCATAAAACTATGTAAGTGGTCCTTCTTTTTTTTTTTTTTTTTTTTTCAGTACTGGAAATTGAACTCGGAGCATTCTACCTCCGAAGCTACACCCCCAGCCCTATTTTTTATTCTTTATTTTATTTGGAAACAGGGTCTCACTAAATTTTGGAATTCCTCACTAGATAGCTGAGGCTGGCCACGAACCTGGATCCTCCAGTCTCAGCCTCCCAAATGCTGGGATTACAAGCGTGCGCCACCACACCCAGCCCTTCTTCTATTTTCTGAAAACAAATGTGTGGAATTGATATTATTTCTTCTTTATTTTATTTATTTATTTATTTTTTTTGCGGTACTGGGGATTGAACTCAGGGGCATTCTACCTCCGAGCTACACCCCCAGCCCCTTTTTTTTATTCTTTATTTTGAAACAGAGTCTCACTGAGTTGCGGAGTGCCTCACTAGGTAACTGAGGCTGGCCGCGAACCTGGATCCTCCGGTCTCAGCCTCCCGAATGCTGGGATTACAAGCGTGCGCCACCACACCCGGCTTATTTCTTCTTTAAATGAGTGGGAAAAGCCAGGTATGGTGACACATGCTTGTAATTCTAGTACTTGGGAGGCTGAGACAGGAGGATCCTGGTTCGTGGCCAGCCTCAGCTACTTAGTGAAGCCCTCCACAACTTAGTGAGACTCTATTTCAAAAATAAAGCCACAGCCAGGCGTGGTGGCGCAGGCTTGTAATCCCAGCATTTGGGAGGCTGAGACCAGAGGATCCGGGTTCGCGGCCAGCCTCAGCTACCTAGTGAGGCCCTCCGCAACTTAGTGAGAGCCTGTTTCAAAATAAAGAATAAAAAATAGGGCTGGGGGTGTAGCTCGGAGGTAGAATGCCCCTGAGTTCAATCCCCAGTACCGCAAAAATAAATAAATAAAGCCTAAAAAATAGGTCTGGGGGTGTAGCTCAGAGATAGAATGCCCCTGGGTTCAATCCCCAGTACCATTAAAAAAAAAAAGATTGGGAAAATTTGTCAAGGAAACTTAGGTTTCCTTGGCAAATTTTTCCTTAAGTTTTCCTTCACAGGAAACTTAAACTATGGGTTCACTTTCTTTAATATATATAGGACTACTCAGGTTATCTATTTCTACAGTAAATTTTGGTAGTTTGTGTATCTCAAGAAATTAGTCAGCCGGGCATGGTGGCGCACACTTGTAATCCCAGCATTCGGGAGGCTGAGACCAGAGGATCCGGGTTCGCGGCCAGCCTCAGCTACCTAGTGAGGCACTCCGCAACTTAGTGAGACTCGGTTTCAAAATAAAGAATAAAAAATAGGGCTGGGGGTATAGCTCGGAGGTAGAACACCCCTGAGTTCAATCCCTGGTACCGCAAAAAAAAAAAAAAAAAAAAAAAAAAAAAGAAATTAGTCCATGTTATGTAACTCATTGAATTTATGACATGATATAATATTCTCTGATTATCCCTTTATTATTTTGAGTATTTATGGAATACCCACTTTTTGTGTGTGTGGTACTGGGGATTGAACCCAGGGACATTCTACCTCCAAACTACACCTCCAGCCTTACTTTCTTTTTTATTGGAAACAGGGTCTCAGTTGCTGAAAGCCTCACTAAGTTTCAAACCTGCAATCCTCTTGTCTCAGCCTCCCACGTACTGGGATTACAAGTATGTGTCACCATGCCCGGCTTGGCTTTTTTTGTTGTTGTTGTTGTTACTGGGGATTGAACTCAGGGGCATTCTACCTCCGAGCTATACCCCTATCTCTATTTTTTATTCTTTATTTTGAAACAGGCTCTCACTAAGTGTGGAGAGCTTCACTAGGTAGCTGAGGCTGGCCTCGAACCCGGATCCTCTGGTCTCAGCCTCCCAAATGCTGGGATTACAAGCATGAGCCACCACACCCGGCTTCCTGATTGATCTTGACTGAGACCCAAGCATACAAGATAAACTAGCCACCTGAACCATATTAGATCCTGAGAAACACCCCCACCCCTGTTCCTAAATTTATATTACAGTACACAGAAAGCCTAGGATGTTTCCTTGAGTCTTGACTGTTCTGGTTATCTGTTGTTTATAGCCTCCAAAATCTCATAGCAGCTGTGGTGGTGCAAGCCTATAATCCCAGTACTTGGGAGGCTGAGACAGGAGAATCGCAGGGTCAAGGACAGCCTCAGCAACTTAGTGAGACTATCAGCAACCTAGAGAGACCCTGTTTCAAAAATAAATAAAAATAAATAAATAAATGATTGAGGATGCACCTTGGAGGTAAAGTGCCCTTGAGTTCAATCCCTGGCATAACCACCACACACACAACCCCACCCAAAAAAATTCACAGTGATTGATTTTCTCAAGAATCTTCAATTTGTGCAGGACTTGCTGGGAAGGCTCACCTAGGGGTGGTTGTCCTGAAGGCTGGAGAATTTGTTTCCAACATGATGCCTTCATGGGGCCTGCAAGTCAGTGCCAGCTGCTGCTGGGAGCATGGTGGCCGAGTTCCAAATGTGATGGAAACTATCACTTTTTATGACCTAACCTCAGAAGTCAGAGTTTTACTTCTGTCACCCCTACTCTATTAGCTAAGGCAGTTAAATAGGTCTTCCTAGGTGAAAGAATATAAAATGTACTCCCTAATGGAGAAGTGGCAAAGTTCTGAAAGTCTTATGTATGCCTGGAAATATTATTATAGTCATTTTTGGAAAATGAGGTCTGCTATACTACCATTTCATGAAATTCTACCACTATTTTTAAAAAATGTATTAAAGCCAGCCTTCCATATCCATGGGCTCTGCATCCATGGACTCAAGCAATTGTGGATGAAAACTATCTGGAGGAAAATTGTCTGTACTAAAATATACAGGAGGATGTGGATAGGTTACATACAAATGCTACACATTTTATATAAGGGACTTGAGCACCCACAGATTTGGGCATCTGTACTTGAGTGCTGGAACCAGTCTCCCAGGAATCTCGAGGGATTACTATTCATGATAGTAATTGTTCATTATTTAAGATTACCTATGTAATTTTGCAAACATAAGTGTTTAACACCCCAGATCAGCAGAGAAAACTCTCCCCCAGAAGTTGGGCCACAGCACATACACGACCCTTGAGGAACTGTAAGTGTTTGTAAGTGAAAACAACATTATTCCTTGTTATGATCAGATATAGAAGAGCTCGGGTTTGTAGATAAACCACTCTAAGGGTGGTAACCTTGGCCGGCACGCTGGGGCTGAGGGCACCTGGGGCCGTGGCCTTGGGTTCCGTATGGTCCCTGACCCCCTCACTCCTCTGTGCTTCTGGCCTCCGTGACGTGAGCGGCCTCCTTGTGCTCGCTTCCCCTCTCCACTTCCCCCCACCACGTCCGGAGCTTCAGACCCTGGCCAACAGGACTGAACCCAGAATCTCCAAAAACTGAGCAAACAAGTCCTCCTCCTCCTAAATTGTGTGGCCAGTTGTTTGGGATTATAGCGGTGAAAATGTTGACAAAGACATTCTCCAGTATTTGTTCTGTCCATCTGCCGTAGTAATGGAACCATTTAGTTGAGCATAGGACTTTCCACAAATAAAGAGTATTTTGCTCATTCTCCTTTGCAGCGTGGTGTGGAAGTAAGTGACAGCTTCTAGGAATCTTTGAAGTCAGCACACAAATAAATTCTGTCTTCTGCTTTCCTCTCTCCTTTCACTCCCCCACCTATAATACAAATGTAGCAGTTAGAGCTGCAGCGGACATCCTGGGTCCTGAAGACTAAAGCTGCATTCTACTATCCAGCAATAATGGAGCAAACTGGAAGGAGCTGGATCACTGGAAAGAGCCTAGCCACCATTTCATCCATGACTATCTTTTCCAAGAGGTCTATGTAATACAAAAATTTAAATCCCATCTTGTTTAAGCCCCTATTTTCTCAGGTCTCTGATATTTGCCACTCTATCTGTATCTCAATTAATACAAAGACAAGTATAGGGCATTGGGCTACAGTCTTCGTGGACTATCTTGCCCTACGTTGAGGCTATTGTGGATCTTTTCTCCATATGCTTAATCGCACTGTTTGCA
Source organism: Graphiurus murinus (assembly GCA_004027655.1). Classification (NCBI taxonomy): domain Eukaryota; kingdom Metazoa; phylum Chordata; class Mammalia; order Rodentia; family Gliridae; genus Graphiurus; species Graphiurus murinus. The sequence continues at coordinate 9,656 of PVLC010033155.1, read as the reverse complement.
ACTTGAAATTGCTGGAATAGGATGCTCAGATTTAAGGCTTCCAGATTTCTTGATGTGGACCCTTTGTTCTACAAGCACTACAGGCATTGTATTTACAAACTATTTCTAGCATCTCTGGGTCCACATTATCTCCTCCCTCTAAAAGTTTATAAAGGAGCAGTTGCCAAAATTAAGCTAGAATCAGGCTCATGAGAAAATGAAAAAGTGTGAGTGAGATCTATGCCCAGCCTCAAGTGTGGGTTCTACGTTACCCAAATTTTGCCAAACTATGAGGATGAGTCTCCACACTGTGAGATGGTGCCAAAGTAAATAGACTAACGGATCGTATTCTGCTTGGAAAGGTTGTGAGGAATGCCTGCTTTGGGCTTATGAGTTGTTTTCATTAATTTTTTAAGATGAAAATTGAATCACTGTCCATCATCATTACACGTATGCTTTTGTCTCAAATGACCTGTCATGGGTTTTTTGTTAACCTCTTTGGACTGAAATCTGAAGTTAATTATCAGTATCTTTTCTCCTGGGCCAGTTGGAAGTAATGTACCTTATCAGACTCCAAAAAGTTCATCTGCTGAACAAGGCAGGAAGTGATCAATAGAAGGCATTAAAATTTTTAACATACTTTTATTGGTGCATTGCAATTATATATCATAATGAATTCAAAGTGATACAAACATGTACTTGGTGTGACTCCCTCAGTATCCTCCCCTCCCCTCCCCCGTACATGTTAGTGAAATTGATGTTTTCTCTCATATATGGACACAGCATTATTGGAACTGCTTTCTTCATCAAGCCTCCTGTTTCCCTTCCTCGCCCCCAGCCCCTTCCACTGACGTCCTGGTCTCTCTCCTCATTTATCCGAGGTCTCTTTCGTTTCCTATTTTGTTTCTCTCTAGCTACCTCATGTGAGAGAAAATATCCAACCCTTGACTTTTTGACACTGGCTGATCTCACTTAGCATAATATTCTCTAGTTCCATCCGTTTTCTTGCAAATGGCATCATTTTTTTCTCTTTTATGTCTGAGTAAATCTTTTTTAATTTTAGAAAAATTGAACTAAGCTAAGATTAGTGAAGAAAAAAGTTTTAGATGGCAGTAGAATATTTTAATGATGTATACCTATAATCCAAGTACTTGGGAGGCTGAGATAGGAGGATCTGAGGTTCAAGACCAGCCTCAGCAAGTTTCCGAGACTCTCAGCAACCTAGAGAGACCCTATTTCAAGAAAAAAAGTGAAAAGAGCAAGGGTGTGACTTGGAGGTATAGTGCCCCTGGGTTCACTCCCCAGTAGCCCCCCCCCCCCAAAAAAAAGGGGGTAAGAAGTGGAATAACTGAAAGATAGAACAAGTTTATTCTTTTTTTCTTTTGAGGCAGGGGCTTGCCAAGTTTCCCAGGCTCATCTCATGGGACCAAGTGATCCTCCTACCTTGCCTCCCGAGTGTCTGAGACTGTCGGAGTGTGCTACCATGCCCAGCTTGCAACAGGTTTATTCTGATGGCAGCTCATTAGTTAGTGAAATAAAAACTCTGAAAACAATGATTTGATTTGATTTCTCCATTTGGATCTATTATCTAGATTTGTAGTTCTGTGACAAAATCAGGGTTCTTCTGGAGAACCCAAAAGACATCAGAAACCACCTAGGAATTGTATTCCTTCATATTTCTTTGTGTTTGAGTGAACCTCAATTTCCCTAACCATGTAACAGAAACAAATTCTATTAGTCCATTTTCTGTTGCTATAATGGAACACTTGAAGCTGAGTACTTTATAATGAAAAGAAGAAGCTGGGCATGGTGGCACACACCTGAAATCCCAGTACTTGGGAGGCTGAGACCAGAGAATCCGGATTCGCGGCCAGCCTCAGCTACTTAGTGAGGCCCTCTGCAACTTAGTGAGACCCTGTTTCCAAATAAAGAATAGAAAATCAGACTAGAGACGTAGCCCGGAGGTAGAATACCCCTGGGTTCAATCCCCAGTGCCGCAAAAAAAAAAAAAGAATAAAAAATAGGGCTGAGGGTGTAGCTCAGAGGTAGAATGTCCCTGGGTTCAATCTCTAGTACTGCAAAAAAAAAAGGAGGGGAGGAGGAAAAGGAAGGAGGAAACTGGCCATGGTGGTGCACACTTATGATTCCAGTACTTGGGAGGCTGAGACAGGAGGAATGCAGGTTCAAGACCAGCCTCTGTAACTTAGTGAGACTCTCAGCAAGCTAGTGAGACCCTATTTCAAAACAAAATATAAAGTCGGGCCAGGCGTGGTGGCGCACGCTTGTAATCCCACCATTCGGGAGGCTGAGACCGGAGGATCCGGGTTCGCGGCCAGCCTCAGCTACCTAGTGAGGCCCTCCTCAACTTAGTGAGACTCGGTTTCAAAATAAAAGAATAAAAAATAGGGCTGGGGGTGTAGCTCAGAGGTAGAATGCCCCTGAGTTCAACCCCCATTACCACAAAAAAAAAATAATAATAATATATATATATAAAGCCGGGCATGGTGGCGTATGCTTGTAATCCCAGTACTTGGGAGGCTGAGACTGGAGGATCCGGGTTCACCGCCAGCCTCAGCTACTTAGTGAGGCTCTCTGCAAGTTAGTGAGGCCCTGTTTCAAAATAAAGAATTAAAAATAGGGCTGGAGCCAGGCATGGTGGCGCACGCTTGTAATCCCAGCATTCAGGAGGTTGAGACTGGAGGATCTGGGTTCGCGGCCAGCCTCAGCTACCTAGTGAGGCACTCTGCAACTTAGTGAGACCCGGTTTCAAAATAAAGAATAAAAATAGGGCTGAGGGTATAGCTCGGAGGTAGAATGCCCCTGGGTTCAATCCCCAGTACCAAAATAAAAATAAAAATAAAAATAAATAAAAAGAAGTGGGGGTATAGCTCCCCTGGGTTCAATCCCTGGCACCACCAAAAGAAAAAAGGAAAGAGAAGCTTTGGAGGCTGGAGTCTAAGATGAGTGGCCTTATCTGTTCGTGTTCTGGTGAGGGCTCGCTTGGTTGGGTCACAATATGACTGAGAAGCAGCAAGGCAAACAACAGCTGCATGCAGAAGGAGCCAAGCATGTGCTGTGGGCTCACCTTACAGCAACGCACTCGTGAGCGCTAACTCACTCTGGCTAAAGACCAGCACTAATCTTTTCCAAGGGTGATGGCTCTGAATGACCTAAAATTATGTCCCATAAGGCTCTACCTCTTAAAGGCCCTACCTCCTCAACACTGCCACCTGGGGACCAGGCTTCTGGCACAGGAACCTCCAGGGGATACACCCAGACCATATCTAAAGCCGCGCCAACGGACACTAGCTTAAGCACAAATGTAGAGAGATGTGGGAATGGATATTTATGTAAGGCTCTGTGGAGTCTCACGGCACAGAATGGAAAGGCAGAAAGCAATGCCCTGTGCTCACCTCTGTTTTCCCTGATCCGTCTCGTTTTGCTCATTTCACTGCCAGCAAGCCTTCCTCCTTAGCTCACTGGGCAAGTGGAATAAGATGTACACCAGAGTTCCCACTTTTTAAGTTATAGGTCCATGTTTTTATGTAACGAAAGAGTTTATACCTTGTATTTAAGATTGAAGAGTGAAGCCGGGCTTGGTGGCACACTCCTGTAATCCCTGCACTTGGGAGGCTGAGACAGGAGGCTCACAGGTCTGAAGACAGCCTCAGCAAGTAGTGAGACTCATCAACCTAGCGAGACTGTGTTTCCAGATAGGGAATAAAATTGGGCTGGGGGTGTAGCTTGAAGGTGGAATGCCTCTGAGTTCAATCCCCAGTACCAAAAACAAAAAAAAAAGATTCAAGAATTAATTATTAATTTTGAATTTTTCATCTTGATATCATTAAGTTATCATTATGTTACTGTATAAATAAATTGACATTATTGTATATAATACAACATTAAGAACCATTAAGTAAGCTGGGCGTGGTCACGCTTGTAATCCCAGCATTTGGGAGGCTGAGACAGGAGGATCTGGGTTCGTAGCCAGCCTCAGCTACCTAGTGAGGCACTCCGCAACTTAGTGAGACCCTGTTTCAAAATAAAGAATAAAAAATAAAAAATAGGGCTAGGGGTATAGCTTGGAGGTAGAATGCCCCTAAGTTCAATCCCCAGTACTGCAAAAAAAAAAAAAAAAGAACCACTAAGTAAATTTTCTTGTGAATATTATATACCAACCAATACAATTTTTATTGGTGCATTATAATTGCACAAAATACTAGGAATCATTAACATATATTTGTACATGCAGCTGGACATGGTGGCACACACCTGTAATCCTAGTACTTGGGAAGCTGAGACAGGAGGATTACAGGTTCAAGGACAGCCTCAGCAGCACAGCAAGACTCTCAGCAACCTAGTGAGACCCTGTTACCAAACAAAAACAAAAAGAGTTGAGGGTGAAGCTCAGAGGTAGAATACCCCTGGGTTCAATCCCTAGTACCATACACACACACACACACACACACACACACACACACACACACATTGTACAGGCACACCAATACAATTTTTAAAACACTTTTTATTGCCAGGCATGGTGGCGCACGCTTGTAATCCCAGTACTTGGGAGGCTGAGATGGGAGGATCCAGGTTCCCGGCCAGCCTCAGCTACTTAGTGAGGCACTCCGAAACTTAGTAAGACCCTGTTTCAAAATAAAGAATAAAAAATAGGACTGGGGGTGTAGCTCAGAGTTAGAATGCTCCTGAGTTCAATTCCCAGTACTGCAAAATAAAATAAAATAAAGAATAAAAAATAGGGCTAGGGGCATAGCCTGGAGGTAGAATGCCCCTGGGTTCAATCCCTGGTACTGCAAAAAAAAACAAAAAACAAAAAAACAAAAAACACTTTTAGTATTATTATTTTATGACTCAGGTAACAATCTGAAAGATGTTCCAAGCATTTAAAACAACTAAGTGACAAATGATCCCTAATGTCTATAAAAAGAGAAGTAAAATGTTGAATCTATTTTTTTTTTCAGTATTGGGGATTGAACTCAGGGGCATTCTACCTCCTAGCTACACCCCCAGCCCTATTTTTTATTCTTTATTTTGAAACAGTGTCTCACTAAGTTGCAGAGTGCCTCACTAGGTAACTGAGGCTGGCCGCGAACCCTCATCCTCCGGTCTCAGCCTCCCGAATGCTGGGATTACAAGCGTGCGCCACCACGCCCAGCTATGTTGAATCTATTGACAATAAAATAATTTTTATTTTTGTTTGAACAATGGATTTTATGTTATAAATCTAAGAAAATGTGTTTGCTTGAAATTTTTTTTAACCTTTGTCCTGATAGTCAGCAATAAAGTTCTCCACAGACGCTCCGCATTCTTCAGGGAGAAACTGCTACATCTGATCTGATTTTTTCTTGAGCTAGAAGGGCTTAGGCATCTCTTCAGCCCTGTTCGAGGGTATGCCCCTTATGGTAGATCGTCTAGAAGCATGTGTGAGACGCTGGTAATGCGGATCACTCCTCAGCGAGGCAGGGGAGAGGAGGCTTACTTTGAGACTTGCTTGTATGGTCTTGTTTTATTCTGTATCACTTACTTTCAAAATTTGTTAAATAGTCCAAGCTCTAATAAAGAGACCCTTTTCATTAACTGGTAATGAGACAGGAGGATGACTGGTTTGCAGCTAGCCTCAACAAATAGTGAGACTCTCATCAACCTATCGAGACCTTGTTTCCAAATAAATAAATAAAATCAGGCTGGGGGTGTAGCCCGAAGGTAGAATACCCCTGGGTTCAATCCCCAGTACCACAATAAATAAATAATAAGAATAAAAGTACTGGGGTGAGCCGGGCGTGGTGGCGCACGCTTGTAATCCCAGCATTCGGGAGGCTGAGACCGGAGGATCCGGGTTCGAGGCCAGCCTCAGCTACCTAGTGAGGCACTCCGCAACTTAGTGAGACTCAGTTTCAAAATAAAGAATAAAAAATAGGGCTGGGGGTGTAGCTCGGAGGTGGAATGCCCCTGAGTTCAATCCCCAGTACCGAAAAAAAAAAAAAAAAAAAAAAAAAAAGTACTGGGGTGGAGACCCTATTGTCTGGGCTTAAGGGCAGGACTATCAATGACTGCCATTGGTAAAACCCAAGAAGAAACAGTTGAGCTCTGATCAGCAAGGATTGGCTTCCCAGGCACGGAGCAGGGAAGGGAAAGTGGAGAATGGATGGCAGCAGGACCTTGGGAATGGTGGATGTGTCGCCCTGAGGGCCAGCATGTGGGCCTGCACACATTGTCAAGTATGTCACCCTGGAATTGTCCTGAAGGTCACGACCTCATGCTATTTCATGCCTCCCTACAGCCCACCCCTCATCACAAGGTAGTTTAGCATGTAGGTTTTAGATATATGCCACTTCAATTCACTCCCAAAGACTGTGTGTGTGTGTGTGTGGGGGGGGGCTGGAGGTTGAACCCAGGGGCATTCTACCTCCGAGCTACACTCCCAGCCCTATTTTTTTTTTTATTCTTTATTTTGAAACAGGGTCTCACTAAGTTGTGGAGGGCTTCACTAGGTAGCTGAGGCTGGCCGAGAACCTGGATCTTCCCGTCTCAGCCTACCAAGTACTGGGATTACAAGTGCACGCCACCATGCCCAGCTCCAAACACTTTTATTTAAAGCAAAATTAACACAAGGTGACAACCAAAGCTCATACCCTGAGGCTGAGGGTTAAATTGTTTTTTAATTATTCTTTCTTTTACTTTGTAATAAATTGTAACCATTGGGATATGAAAGTGAAAACATTTTCATGAACACAGGACTATGTTGATTTAAGAAAGAGTGGTGAGCCAGGCATGATAGTGCACGCTTGTAACCCCAGTATTTGGGAGGCTGAGACAGGAGGATGGCAGGTTCAAGGACAGCGTCAGCAAGTGTGAGACTAATCAACCTAGTGAGACCTTGTTTCAAAATAAAAATAAAATAGGGCTGGGGGTTTAGCTCAGAGGGAAAATGCCCCCAGGTTCAATTCCCAGTAACACACACACACACACACACACACACACACACACACACACGCAAAAGTTGAAAAAGAGTGATGAACCGGGAGTGGTGGTGCATGCTTATAATCTCTGTATTTGAGAGTTGTTTGTTTATTTGTTTGTTTTGCAATACTAAGGGCTGAACCCAGGGGCATTCTACCGCCAAGCTACACCCCAGCCTATTTTTATTCTTTATTTTGAAACAGGGTCTCACTAAGTTGTTGAGGGCTCACTAAATAGCTGAAGCTGGCCTCGAACCTGGATCCTCCTGTCTCAGCCTCCCAAGTACTGGAATTACAAGCGTGCACCACCACGCCCAATTTGAGGGGGATTTAAAGAGGAGGATCGCAGGTTCAAGAATAGCCTTAGCAATTTAGTGAGACTCTCAGTAACTTAATGAGACCCTGTTTCAAAATAAAAAATTAATAGGCCTGGGGTGTAGCTCAGAGGTAGAATCCCTAGCACCACACACAAAACAAAACAAAATAAACAAACAAAAAACGGAGGTGGTCAGCCAGGTGTGGTGGTGCACGCTTGTAATCCCAGCATTCGGGAGGCTGAGACTGGAGGATCCGGGTTCGCTGCAAGCCTCAGCTACCTAGTGAGGCACTCCGCAACTTAGTGAGACTCGGTTTCAAAATAAAGAATAAAAAATAGGGCTGGGGGTGTAGCTCGGAGGTAGAATGCCCCTGAGTTCAATCCCCAGTACCACAAAACAAAACAAAAAAAACGGAGGTGGTGACCTGGTTCAGTCATGCAGATTTGCCACACTGGTCTGAAAATGTCTCAAGTCTTCTGAAAAGCCTGCCTCACCCAAATGGAAGTATTTCTGTACTTATATATGTGCAAGGTAGGGGAACAAATACTGCTGCACTGGCCTACTATCAAAGAAAGATCCTTTTCTATATAAGCATTGTTCATTCTCTGAAGGGGAAAAGAAAATTAGTTCATTGAGTGTCTACCAAATCATCCTTGGGAATTTACTTTTATTGAGTGTCTATCAAGTAAATATTTATGAAGTGTCTATAAAGTATCTCCTGGAAGAGAGAAACAAAGTCAATCGCTCAGGCTGGAGGCCATTTTTATGGTTCAGATCTTAACTGCTCCCCAATGCCCAAGTGCTCGAGTCTTGGGCACCAGACTGTGGTGCTACTGGGAGACAGTGGAGCCTTGAGAAGGTGGCGCCTCGTGGGAGGAAGTCAGGCCACTGGGGCTGTCCCTTGCAGGGGGATCCTGGGACCCCGCCCCCCCCTCTGTCCCTCTGCTTTCTTACTGCCATGAGATGAGCAGCCTCCTATGCCATGATGCTCCGCCTCACCGCAGGCTCAAAAGCCATGGAACCAAGTGACCGTGGAATGAAACCTGTGCGACCATGAGCCAAAACACACTTGCCCTCGTCAGAAGCCGATCACCCTGGCATTTTGTCACAGTGACTGAAAGCAGGCTAATAGCCTGGGAGATGCAGGCCGAAGCCGTTGTGTGGGGCTGACTGATGACTGCTGGTGAATAAGCACTTGGAGTCAAACATCAAAGAGAAACAAGAGATGGAACAGGTATACAGAAAGACAGGGGGATGGGCTGCTGTGTAGGTCCAGAGACAGATCGGCCGCCAGGCTCTATTCCCTTCCATTGAGATCCATGGGGCTCCCTGGGACCCTGACATAAATCTCTCTTTACTTGAGTTAGCTTACGGATATTTTTGTTCTTTCCTACTCAGTGTTTTCTTTTCCCTTCTTTCCTTTCCTTCCTTCCTTCCTTTCTTCTATCCCTTCCTTCCTCTCTTCCTCCTTCTCTCTTTCCCTCCCTCCTTTCTTTTGTGTGTGTGTGTGTGTGTGTGTGTGTGTGTGTGTGTGTGTGTGTGTGGTGCTGGGGATTGAAACCAGGGGCATTCTGCCTCCAAGCTACACCATCAGCACTATTTTTTTTTTTTTTCTTTTTTTTTGCGGTACTGGGAATTGAACTCAGGGGCATTCTACCTCCGAGCTACACCCCCAGCCCTACTTTTTATTCTTTATTTTGAAACCAGGTCTCACTAAGTTGCAGAGTGTCTCACAAGGTAGCTGAGGCTGGCCACGAACCCATATCCTCCGGTTTCAGCCTAAGTACTGGGATTACAAGCGTGCGCCACCACGCCCGGCTAGCCCTATTTTTTTTATTTGGAAACAGGGCTCACTAAGTTGCTGAAGGTCTCACTAAAGTAGCTGAGGCTGGCCTCTAGCCTGCAATCCTCCTGTGTCAACCTCCCAAGTACTAGCATTACAGGCATATAGCACCACCATGCCTGGCTCTGCTCAGTATTTTCTGAGGCTATCAAATGGTATCCGTTCCAGCTGGGAGTAGTGGTGCACGCTAGTAATCCCAGTACTTAGGAGTCTGAGATGGGAGGATCCAGGTTTGTGGCCAGCTTCAGCTACTTAGTGAGGCTCTCTGCAACTTAGTGAGACCCTGTTTCAAATAAAGAATAAAAAATAGAAGCCAGGCGTGGTGGCGCACGCTTGTAATCCCAGCATTCAGGAGGCTGAGACTGGAGGATCCAGGTTTGTGGCCAGCCTCAGCTACCTAGTGAGGTGCTCAGCAACTTAGTGAGACCCGGTTTCAAAATAAAGAATAAAAAATAGGGCTGGGGGTGTAGCTCAGAGGTAGAATGCCCCTGAGTTCAATCCCCAGTACCGCAAAAAAAAAAAAAAAAAAAAAAAAAA
>PVLC010033154.1:0-17699 GCA_004027655.1 Graphiurus murinus | reverse complement strand
AAAAATATGGCTGGGACTGTAGCTCAAAGGTAGAATGCCCCTGGGTTCAGCCCCCAGTACTGTGGGAAAAAAAAAAAAGGACTAAAATGTAGGGCTGGGGATGTAGCATGCCTCTGGGTTCAATCCCCAGTACCATAAAAAAAAATAAAATAAAATAAAAAAGAATAAAAAATAGGACGCCGGGCGTGGTTGCGCACGTTTGTTTTTTTGCGGTACTGGGGATTGAACTCAGGGGCATTCTACCTCCAAGCTACACTCCCAGCCCTATTTTTTATTCTTTATTTTGAAACCGGGTCTCACTAAGTTGCAAAATGCCTCACTAGGTAGCTGAGGCTGGCCGCGAACCCGGATCCTCCGGTCTCAGCCTCCCGAATGCTGGGATTACAAGCGTGTGCCACCACACCCGGCTTTAATTTTTTATTTTGAAACAGGGTCTCACTAAGTTGCAGAGGGCCTTAATAGGTAGCTGAGGAACCTGTTATCCTCCTGTCTCAGCCTCCTAAGTACTAGGATTATAAGCATGAGCCACCACACCACACCAGGGTGGCGCACACTTGTAATCCCAGCATTGGGGAGGCTGAGACCGGAGGATCCGGGTTGGCAGCCAGCCTCAGCTACCTAGTGAGACACTCTGCAACTTAGTGAGACCCTGTTTCAAAATAAAGAATAAAAAATAGGGCTGGGGGTATAGCTCGGAGGTAGAAGGTAGAATGCCACTGAGATCAATCCCCAGTACCACAATAAATAAATAAATAGGCGCGTGCTTGTAATCCCAGCATTTGGGAGGCTGAGACTGGAGGATCTGGGTTCGCAGCAGCCTCAGCTACCTAGTGAGGCACTCCGCAACTTAGTGAGACCCTGTTTCAAAATAAAGAATAAAAAAATAGGGCTGGGGGTATAGCTCGGAGGTAGAGTTCAATCCCCAGTACCGCAAAAAAAAAAAAAAAAAAAAGAATAAAGAATAAAAAATAGGACTGGGTGTGTAGCTCAGAGGAAGAATGCCCAAATTAAATCTCCAGTACTGCAAAAAACAAAAAATAGGGTTGGGGGTGTAGTTCAAAGGTAGAATGCCCCTAGGTTCAGTTCCCTGTGCCAAAAAATAAAATACACACCCCCAGCCCTATTTGATCTTTTTACTGGAAACAGGGTCTCACTAAGTTGCAGAGGGCCTAAATGGCTGAGGTTGGTCATGAAACATCCTCCTCTTTCAGCTTCCCACATACTAGAATTAAATAAAGTGTGTGCTACCACACCCAGCTCTTATTATTTTGAAACAGGGTCTTATTGAGTTGCAGAGGGCCTCACTAAGTTCCGGAGGCTGCCCTGGAACCTGTAATCCTCCTGTCTCAGCCTCCCAAGTACTGGGATTATAAGCATGTGCCACCACAGTGGCTTTAAATTTGCTCATTGTAGCCGGGCGTGGTAGCGCACGCTTGTAATCCTTGTACTTGGGAGGCTGAGACAGGAGGATCCAGCCAGCCTCAGCTACTTAGTGAGGCCCTCTGAAGCTTAGTGAGACCCTGTTTCAAACTAAATTAAAAAAAAGGACTTGGGATGTAGCCCAGAGGTAGAATGTCCCTGGATTCAATCCCCAGTACTGCGGCCCCCCCCCAAATTTTTTGTCCATTGTTACTCAACAACCAAGTACTCTCCTATCTGTTTCTATTACCCACCTTTCTAATTTTGGTTGCTGGCTGTAAGTACTGTACCATACCAAATGACAAACAGCTCATAAAATCCTAAATGTGGTATGAAGGAGGTAGTGACTAAGTGATTTTAGCAGTATCTAGACCATGATAGAGCCTTGAGGGAAAGAAATCTCATGTTTGACTAAAAGACAGATTATTGTCTGTAATTTTTTTTTTTTTTTTTTTTTTGTATTGGGGATTGAACTCAGGGGAAATCCACCTCTGAGCTATACCTCTGGCCCCCCTTTTTTTGTTTTGAAAAAGATCTCACTAGGTTGAGTCTCACTAAATTAATGAAGCTGGCCTCATACCTACAATCCTCCTGTCTCAGCCTCCCAAGTACTGGGATTATAGGCATGCACCACTACAGTGGGCTATAAAAAATTTTTAAGGTTAACTTTTAGATTCCATTTATAGTTACTGTTTTGTGTGTGTGTGTGTGTGTGGTACTGGGGATGGAACCCAGGGGCTTTCTACCTCTGAGCTACACCCCCAGCCCTATTTTTTTTTTTTTTTTTGGTACTGGGGATTGAACTTAGGGGCATTCTATCTTCGAGCTACACACCCCCCCATTTTGAAACAGGGAAGCCGGGCATGGTGGCACACGCTTGTAATCCCAGCATTCGGGAGGCTGAGACCAGAGGATCCAGGTTCGCGGCCAGCCTCAGCTACCTAGTGAGGCATTTTGCAACTTAGTGAGACTCGGTTTCAAAATAAAGAATAAAAAATAGGGCTGGGGGTGTAGCTTGGAGGTAGAATGCCCCTGAGTTCAATCCGCAGTACCACAAAAAAAAAAAAAAAAAAAAAAAAAAGAAACATGGTCTCACCACGCCCAGAGGGCCTCACTAAGTAGCTGAGGCTCCGAGAATCTGCGATCCTCCTGTCTCAGCCTCCCAAGTACAGGGATTACAAGCATGTTCTATTTTAAACAAAATAAATTTGGGCCCTATAAAAAAACACACTTGCTCTCCCCTTCTGAAAAACTATTCTGTTTAATAGTGCACTTCATTTATGCTACAGGATGAGCAGGGTTGGGAAAATACAATAGAAGATCATCCCTTGGGTTGGGGAAACTCAGCACCATCCTAACCCAGCGAGGAGCTCTGGCATCAGGCTCGGGCCACAGCCTTCCTTCTCTGGGATTTGCTCTTTATTTGCATTAATCCTCAGCTGCAGAAGTCAGAAGAGGGCAGGCCAGGTAGGGTCAGTGAGCTCCTTGAATGCACCCTTAGTAACTAGGGGTTGAGATTCACTTTTCATCCCAGGAGCAGGAAAGGGAGAGACAGGCACCAGAGGCCAATGCTACATGCTCCTGATCTGCTCCCTCAGGTTATTCATTGCTTAGATGGACTTCCAATGAGGACAATGAGGGGTCCACTACAGTATTGCCAGATTGCTCTTGGAAATGTGGTCTTGCTGTTCCAAGAGTCCTAAAGGGTACAGTCATAACAGAAATCTTTTTGGGTCTTTTTAACGTCAGTAAAATAACAAATTGCTCAGCACCAACTTCCCATAATTGAAAAAAAATCATGAAGCATCATAAATCTTAAAACTGGATTGGGAAGAGTGGTTTTGAAATACAGGCTCCATTCCCCGTCCTAGCAAATATGGGACCCAGAACATTCTTTCCACTGCCTCTGTGCTCACTATACTGACTCCAACTAGTGGAATCCTTGGAAATTTGTTCCTACTAAGCTTCCAGCCCCACCTTGGAAAGAAAGGCTCCTCTGGTATGAGAAAAAGTTTAGTGCAAACTCCCTTCTAAAGAGGGATGACTGGTTTCCAAGCTTCCTTCTATTCCCTGAACTTAATACGCTTGCCTCACAATTTTTAATGGCTGATATTATTCCTGGGGAATCCACTAGGTTGCTGGCCACTGTGCCAGGATGATTTGCCCAATTTGCCCCATTCTCTAAAGTGAAAGGTTTGAGGTGGAAGGGACACATCCTAAGTGGTTTGTACTAATATAGTAAGGCAAGAGCTCTTCAGACTCAGGGGAAGTGAGGAAAACAGGTGTGTGGCTCTTTCATGTAGACTCTCTAATATTTAATTCAGCAGTAACTCTGAGAGAACTTTTGCTCATACCCATTACATTCAAAGGCTTCTCTCCAGTGTGAATCCTCTGGTGGCGAACAAGAGCTGAGCTATACCTGAAGGCTTTCCCACACTCACTACATTCATAGGGATTCTCCCCTGTGTGGATTCTTTGATGCTGAATAAGGCCTGAACTATAAGTAAACTTTCCTCCACATTCCATACATTCATAGGGTTTCTCTCCAGTGTGGATTCTCTGGTGCTGATAGAGGTGTGAGCTCTGGCTGAAGGCCTTCCCACACTCATTACATTCATAGGGCTTCTCTCCAGTGTGAATTCGCTGATGATGAATAAGGGTGGAGCTCCTACTGAAGGCCTTGCCACATTCGTTACAAGCATAGGGCTTCTCACCAGTGTGGATTCTCTGATGATGAGTCAGAGTGGAGCTCCAGCTAAAGGTTTTCCCACACTCATTACATTCATAAGGTTTCTCCCCAGTGTGGATCCTCCGATGTAGAATGAGAGCAGAGCTACAACTAAACGTCTTTCCACAATCATTACATTCATAAGGTTTCTCCCCAGTGTGGATTCTCTGATGCTGAATAAGATGTGAGCTCTGGCTGAAGGCTTTCCCACATTCACTACATTCATAGGGTTTTTCCCCAGTGTGGATTCTCTGATGTTGAATAAGGTCTGAAGTTCGATTAAAGCTCTTGCTACATTCATCACACTTATGGGGTCTGTCTCCCACAGGCAGTCTCTGATGTGAAATAAGATTGGAATTCACAGTGAAGCTGTTCCCAAACTCATTATATTTCTCATTTCTCTCTCCCATGGTGGTGAGCTTTTCCTCAACTGTCACTTGACTAAAATTTTGTATTTTCCTATTTAGTCTTTCTCCAGAAGAGTTCCCTAGTTGCCTCTTTAGACTGACTTCTTGTTCATATGCTTCTTTAAACTTAAGACCCTGAGAAATATCCTTTTGAAACCTTCCCAACAGCATTCCATGTGATCCTGTATCTTCAGAAATTTCTTGATCATTTTCAGTTCTGGATTCACCATCTGGCACAATAAAAAAAAAAAAAAGCAAATGTCACTTGTCCCTTGTGGAAAAAAGAATAAAAGTCAGAAAACAAGATAATGCCAGGACTGATATTTGTAGTGCTAAAAGCACATACCTATAAAAAGACCTATTTCATATGCATGTAACTAAGGCAAAACAAGATAACTGGACTAAGGACATGGGGAAGGAGCAGGAAGAAAGCAAAATCAAGGAGATGAGAGCTGAAAGTATAGAGAAAGGTAAGTTGTGGGCGGGGGGATGCAGCAGGCAGAGAGGTTGGAAAACAAAAGTGGAAGAGAAAGGACATAGGGCTTAATGAAATAGTAAAGTCTTAGCCAGGTGTGGCACACACTTGTAATCCCAGTACTTGGGAGGCTGAGACAGGAGGATCACAGATTCAAAGCCAGCCTTGGAAACTTAGCAAGGCTCTCTGCAACTTAGTGAGACCCTGTTTTCAAATAAAAAATAAAATCAGGCCGGGAGTGGTGGTACACACTTGTAATCCCAGCATTTGGGAGGCTGAGACCGGATGATCCGGGTTCACAGCCAGCCTCAGCTACCTAGTGAGGCACTCCGGCAACCTTGTTTCCAAATAAATAATAAAAAATAGGGCTAGGGGTGTAGCTCGGAGGTAGAATGTCCCTGGGTTCAATCCACAGTACCAATAAATAAATAAATAAAATAAATAAAGAAAGAATAAAAGCCGGGTGTAGTGGTGCACGCTTGTAATCCCAGCATTTGGGAGGCTGAGACCGGAGGATCCAGGTTCGAGGCCAGCCTCAGCTACCTAGTGAGGCACTCCGAAACTTAGTGAGACCCTGTTTCAAAATAAAGAATAAAAAATAGGGCTGGGAGTATAGCTCAGAGGTAGAATGCCCCTGAGGTCAATCCCCAGTACTAAAAAAAAAAAAAGAATAGAATATAGGACTGGGGGTATAGCTCGGAAGTAGAATGTCCCTGGGTTCAATCCCTAATACTGGAAAAAAAATATGTGTGTGTGTGTGTGTGTGTGTATGTATATATATATAAAACTTGGAGGTAGAATGCCTCTGGGTTCCATCCCCAGTACCAAAAAAAAAAAAAGAAATAGCAAAATCTTTAGAGAAGTCACAAGTTGTAGATATAACAGGGGAGATGGTGATAGTAAGGACAGTTTAAGAAAGATAGGGGACAGCTGGATGTGGTGGCGCATGCTTGTAATCCCAGTACTTGGGAGGCTGAAATCAGAGGATCCGGGTTCACAGCCAGCCTTAGGTGCTTAGTGAGGTCCTCCACAACTTAGTGAGACCTTGTTTCAAAATAAAGATTAAAAAATAGGACTGGGGGTGTAACTCGGACGTAGAATACCCAGTACCACACACCAAAAAAAAGGATAGGAGAATTGGGTGTGGTAGCACATGCCTGTAATCCCAGTGCTTGGGAGTCTAAGACAGGAGGATCAGAGGTTCAAGACCCATCTCAGCAACTTATTGAGACTTATACCAACCTAGGAAGACCCTGTTTCAAAGCAAAAAATAAAAAGGGCTGGAGCCGGGCGTGGTGGCGCACGCTTGTAATCCCAGCATTTGGGAGGCTGAGACCAGAGGATCCAGGTTCGAGACTAGCGTCAGCTACCTAGTGAGGTACTCCACAACTTAGTGAGACTCAGTTTCAAAATAAAGAATAAAAAATAGGGCTGGGGATATAGCTCCGAGGTAGAATGCCCCTGAGTTCAATCCCCAGTACCACAAAAAAAAAAAAAAAAGGGCTGGGGTGTAGCTCAAAGGTAGAATACCCCTGGGTTCAATCCCCAGTACCACATAAACAAAAAGGCATGATAGTGGAGCCAGGTGTAGTGGTGCACTCCTGTAATCCCAGTACTTGGGAGGCTGAGACAGGAGGATTGTAGGTTCAAGGTTAGCCTCAGCAATATAGTGAGATACTCTGCAACTTAGTGAGACCCTGTTTCAAAACAAAAAATAAAATAGGTCTGGGAATTTAGTACAGTTTGGGGGCAGAATGCCCCTATGTTCAATCCCCAGTACTACAAATAAATGAATGAATGAAAAAATAAGTAAAATAGGGCTGGGGGTATAGCAAAGAGGTAGACAGGGGAATCCCAGATGCTTGAGCAGCTGAGACAGGAGGATTGCATATTCAAGCCAGCCTGAGCAACTCAGTAAGACCTTGTCTCAAATTTTTTTTGGTACTGGGATTGAAACTAGAGGCATTCTACTCTAAGCTACACCCCAGCCTGATTTTATTTCTTATTTGGAAATAGGATCTCACTGGGTTGCTGAGAGCCTCCCTAAGTTGTTGAGGGTAGCTTTTAACCTGCCATCCTCCTGTCTCAGGCTCCCAAATACTGGGATTACAAGCATGCGCCAAAATTAAAAAATATACTGGAGATGTGGCTTATTTTGAAACAGGGTCTCACTAAGTTGTGGAAAGCCTCACTAAACTGTTGAGGCTGACTGTGAACTTATTCCTCCTGTCTCAGCCTCCCAAGCACTGAGATTACAAGTATTCTGCCCATACTGAGTGGTCCCAGAGAACAATCCCAGACCCTAGGTTTGCAGGGGACTGAAAGAAAATGTACAGGGACTTCTCAATTAGGAGTAAGGAAGAGCCCCTGGCACTGCTTGGAAATATGTTCTAACTGAAAGTAGAATGAGAGGTGAGGAATTAAGGGTTAAAAAGGTAATTTTCCCTTAAAACACGTTTATATTTCTGTCTGTGTGTGTATGTATGTTACTAGGGATTGAACACAGGAGCATTCTGCCTCTGAGCTACATCTATACCAAGGATTGAACGCAGGGGCATTCTACCTCAGAACAACACCTCCAGCCCTATTTTATTTTTATTTTGAAACAGGGTCTGAGGTTAATGAGAGTCTATTTGCTGAGGCTGTCCTTGAACCTATAATCCTCTTGTCTCATCCTCCCAAGTACTGGATTACAAGCATATGCCACCATGCTCAACTCTTACTTTTTTTTTTTTGCGGTACTGGGGATTGAACTCAGGGGCATTCTACCTCCGAGCTATACCCCCAGCCCTATTTTTTTTATTCTTTATTTTGAAACAGGGTCTCACTAAGTTTCGGAGTGCCTCACTAGGTAGGTGAGGCTGGCTGAGAACCCGGATCCTCCAGTCTCAGCCTCCCAAATGCTGGGATTACAAGCGTGCACCACCATGCCCGGCTATTCTTTATTTTGAAACAGGGTCTCCCTAAGTTGCAGAGGGCCTCACTAGGTAGCTGAGGCTGGCCGTGAACCCAGATCCTCTGGTCTCAGCTTCCCAAATGCTGGGATTACAAGCATGTGCCACCACGCCCGGCTCAACTCTATTTTTTAATTTGAAACAAGGTCTCACTAAGTTGTGGAGGGTCTCAGTAAATTGTTGAGGCTGGCTGAGAACCTGCAATCCTCTTATTTCAATCTCCCAAGCACTGAGATTACAAGCATGTCCCACCACGCCTGGCTTAAGTGATTAATTTTTTTTTTTTTTTTTTTTTTTTTTTTTGCGGAACTAGGTATTGAACCCAGGGGAAGTCTACCTCTGGGCTACACCCCCAGTCCTATTTTTTATTCTTTATTTTGAAACAGGGTTTCACTAAGCTGTGGAAGGCCTCACTAAGTAACTGAGGCTGGCCAGGAACCCAGATCCTCCTGTCTCAGCCTCCCAAGTACTGGGTTTACAAGCATGCACCACCACACCTGGCTAAGTCACTAAATCTTTAATAGCAAACAACAAAGCCAGGAACAGCAGGGAGTTAGTTCCATTGAGAAGATGTAATTCCTTACCCAGTGAGAATACATTTCCATAATTCTCCAGCATCACATCTCTGTAGAGACTCCTCTGAGCAGGTTCCAAACGCTTCCACTCCTTCCTGATGAAGTACACAGCTACATCTTCAAATGTTACCAACTCCTGAAACAACACAGTCATGCATGCAATTTCAAGGTGAGGGTTGGGACTGGTGGCACTAAAAAAGCAACTCAGAGCCAGGTGTGGTGGCGCACGCTTGTAATGCCAGTACTTGGGAGACTAAGATAGGAGGATAGCAGGTTCGAGGCCAGCCTCAGCTAGTGAGGCCCTCTGCAACTTAGTGATACCCTGTTTCAAAATAAAGAATAAAATAGGTCTAGGAGTATAGTTCAGAGGTAAAATGCCCCTGGGTTCAATTCCTAGTACTGCAAAAAACAAACAAACAAAAAACAAACAAACAAAAAAACCAAAAGAAAGAAAGTAATACCTCCTTTGGGAAGTGGGTAAAGGAGGTCAGAGTACAGAACAAGACAAGAGTCCACAACAGAATATAAAAGCTCCGTCATTCAGTAGGAATAATCAAGACATAGGACAATTAATGCGATGTCACTGCACAAAGACTTCCCACAAAACGGGAAGGAGAGGGAGGAAGTGAACCACAGCTCACCTGGGACTTGGCCTTTAGGAGTGCAGCTGCCAACATCTCATCCCCCAGGCTGTTCTTGTCAGAAAAGGCAGGAACTTTTGAAGAAGGAAGAGCTGAAAGATAATAATAGGGCCCAGGAGTGAGATGCCCTGCTTTCTGGCCTCTGGTTACTCTTCTCAATGCAAATGCCCAGTTCTGTCTTTCCTGACTACTGTATTCTCATCTTTTCTCCCAAGCTGGGTCAGAAACAGGCTATCCTCTCATGTCCCTTCCATCATCCTTCCACATTTTTTTTTTTTTTTTGCGGTACTGGGGATTGAACTCTGGGGTATTCTACCTCCAAGCTACACCCCCAGCCCTATTTTTTATTCTTTATTTTGAAACCAGGTCTCACTAAATTGCGGAGTGCCTCACTAGGTAGCTGAGGCTGGCGGAGAACCAGGATCCTCCAGTCTCAGCCTCCCAAATGCTGGGATTACAAGCACGTGTCACCATGCCCGGCTTCCTTCCACATTTCTGAACTCAAGCTCTCAAATGATCTTCTTAGATACAGGAAAAAGAAGCAGCTGCACCCCAGCTGTGACTGAAAACATAACACCCATAGCTCTTTTCCTTCACCCCCAGATCAAATCTATATGCAAGCCAGGCATTGTAATGCACGACTGTAATCCCAGTACTTGGAAGGCTGAGACAGGAGGATCACAGGTTCAAGGACAGCCTCAGCAAGTAGTAAGACTCTCATCAACCTAGTGAGGCCAAATAAGAAATAAAATCGGGCTGGGGATGTAGCTTGAAGGTAGAATGCCTCTGGGTTCAATCCCCAGTACCATACACGCACACGCACACACATACACACACACACACACACACACACACACACACACACACACACCCCAAATCTATATGCCGTAAATGTTGTTTCTGTGCTTGAGTAACTTTTCCTATAACTCATAAATTTACGTATTTGTCTCTTAGAAACTTTAAACCACTAGACATACTAGCTCAAAAGTCAGGGACACAGTCTACAAAAGCAAAATATATTTCTGTGGCTTCCTATCCACTTTATCCTTCTGCCTGTGACCTACAAAATGATTTTCAAGAGCCTATTCTAAGAGCTTGCTCCTAAAGAATCCAAATCATGACCATGAAATCAGTTGTTACAAAGTGCCTGAAAAATGGAGTTTAAGGATTATTAGTTTTCTTAATCCTGCAGGAGGTGCCTGCAACCCTTCAAAAATACCTCAGTTTAGCTGGGCCTGGTAGCATACCCTTGTAATTCCAATACTTGAGAGGCTAAGACCAGAGGATATGGGTTCGTGGTCAGCCTCAGCTACTTAGTGAGCCTCTCTGCAACTTAGTGAGACACTGTTTCAAAATAAAAGAATAAAAAATAGGATTGGAAGCTAGGTGTGATGGCCCACACTTATAATCCCAGTACTTGGGAGGTTGAGACGGAAGGATCCAGGTTTGCAACCAGCCTCAGCTACTTAGTGAGTCCCTCTGCAACTTAGTGAGACCCTGTTTCAAAAATAAAGAATAAAGCCGGGCGCGGTGGCACACGCTTGTAATCCCAGCATTCAGGAGGCTGAGACAGGAGGATCCGGGTTCTCGGCCAGCCTCAGCTACCTAGTGAGGCACTCCGCAACTTAGTGAGACTCGGTTTCAAAATAAAGAATTAAAAATAGGGCTGGTGGTGTAGCTCGGAGGTAGAATGCCCCTGAGTTCAACCGCCAGTACTGCAAAAAATAAATAAATAAATAAATAAATAAATAAATAAATAAAAAAATAGGATAGGAGGTGTAGCTTGGAGGTAGAATGCCCCTGGGTTCAATCCCCAGTACCACACACAAACATATCAAAAAAAAAAAAAAAAAAAAAATACAACTGGGGGTAGACCTTGGGGGTAGAATGCCCCTGGGTTCAATTCCAACAAAACCTCAGTTTGCCAGGCACAGTGTCACATGCCTGTAATCCCAATACTTGGGAAACTGAGACAGGAGGATTGCAGGTTCAAGGTCAGCCTTGGCATCTTAGGGAGACCTTGCTTCAAAATAAAAAATGAAAAAGAACTGGGGGGTGTAGCTCCCAGTACCCCTGGGTTCAATTCCCATTACAAAAAAACAAAACAAGCTGGGCATGGTCACACATGCTTGTAATCCCAGTACTTGGGAGGCTGAGACTGGAGGATCTGGGTTCACGGCCAGCCTGAGCTACTTAGTGAGGCCCTCCGAAACTTAGTGAGATCCTCTTTCAAAATAAAGACTAAGCCAGGTGTGGTGGCTCACGCTTGTAATCCTAGCATTTGGGAGGCTGCGACCGGAGGATCGAGGTTCAAGGCCAGCCTCAGCTATCTAGTGAGGCACTCTGCAACTTAGTGAAACCCGGTTTCAAAATAAAGAATAAAAAATAGGGCTGGGGGCATAGCTCGGAGGTAGAATGCCCCTATGCCCCTGAGTTCAATCCCCAGTACTGAAAAAAAAAAATAAAAAAAATAAAAACTAGAGGGGTATAACTCAGCGGTAAATGCCCCTGAGTTCAATCCCCAGTACCACAAAACAAGCCTTTAGTTATAAAACCGATATAAAGCTGTGGTTAATTATAGGTTTCAGTCAGCCTCCCCCACTATATTGTGAGTTACTTAATAAGGGGTATGTCTTATTCACATCTGTATTCTAGTAGTTAGTTTAGAACTAGTGAATGAGAGATTTCAATAGATGACCACTGAATAACTGAATAAAAGAATGAATGACTCCCTATTCCTCACCGCTCTCAAGCAGGGCCTGAGGTTCCTGAGATACAAGATCAGCCTGAGCTTCCATGGGTAGGGCTTGATGCTCTGGTCTCCCAGACTCCTATCTGCAGTCTCAGCCAGAAGCAGGTTTTGGATGAGAATGAGGAAGCACTGCAGAAGGAAAAGTTCAAAGATAACTTTAAAAAACACCTCCTGGATACAGAAAGAGGGGAGTTAGTATCTCAGTTAATATCCAAGAACAGTGAGATGAATTCAGTTCCTAGAACTAGAATTTTAGACCCTGATCAATATACATACCTACTTTATATAATGAGACTACATAAGGACCACAAAAATATCCCACATTTCCTAGAATTTCCCACCCCTCTGAGTGGCAACAAAAGTGAGTGTATCTATTTACCAGAATGAAAAAAATAATCCCAGTTGCTATGCTCTCTCTCACTGAGAAAGCAACAACTTTGTTTTTATCTCCCTTTTCTCATAAGATGTCTCCCTGGATCAGAACATAAGTTAAGTTCCTGAATCAGGGACCAATTTTTGTTAACACAGTCTTTATCATTCTGCTTTTATCCCTACAAATGTTCTTGTTCCCCAGTTGATACCATAATCAAGAGAAGTTCTCTGTGGCTGCAGTGGATAAAATGTATTATTAGTACTTAAGAGTAAGGTTTGAATCTCAAATAGAAGTTTCTAATTCAGACCTGAAGATTGTGCAAGATCAGCACATCTACACTAGATCTAGCAGTGACCAGAGTACCCAAAAGCACAGGAAAACCTATGGATTTTATCTAGTCATTTGCTCGTATAACAAGTATTTGTTGAATGTCAGCTATATTGAAAGGCACTTTGCATGGAGTAGAAAAAAAATACGGAATACAGAATGTATTTGCAAGGCTGAGACAGGACTGCAGGTTTGATGACAGCATCAGCAAGTAGTGAGGCTCTCATCAATCTATCGAGACCCTGTTTCTTTTTCTTTTTTGCAGCCTGGGGATAGAAACTAGGGCTTTCTACCTCTAGGCTATGCCCTCGGACCTATTTTATTTTTTATTTGGAAACAGGGTCTCATTAAGTTGCTGAGAGCCTAAGTTGCTGAGGCTGGCTTCAAACTTGGGATCTTCCTGCCTTAGTCTCCCAAGTACTGGCCTTATAAGTGTACGCCATCATGCCTGGCTGATCCTGTTTCAAAATAAAAATAAAACAGGGCTGGGGGTATAGCTCAGAGATAGGATGTCCCTATCACTAGTAGCAAAAAAAAAAAAAAAAATAGTAGTAGTCCCATCTATTTGAGAGCTGAGGCTGAAGGAGCCCATGAGTCCTTGAGTTTAAGACCATCCTGGGCAACAGAGTGAGATGCTGTCTTGGAAAAAACAACAACAACAACAACAACAAAAAGTCTCCTTAGAAAAGCAAGTCAAAGGCTCTGACTTTAGAGAAAAAGACAACGTTCTTTCTATACAGTTGGGTTAAGCAAAGTTGGAACTCAAAGGCACATTGTTGAACACAAGTCCCCAGTGTCTGGATCAGTAAACAATGTTTCTCACAGAAAGAAACTCTCTATTGTGCCCCCACAGTTTTGAGTCTAGGCAGGGTCCTTCCCCTGCCCACTGCCAACACTACTCCCTGGAAATGCTCCTGGGGACTAAGACCACCTGGCAGTGAGAACAAGCCCTGGAAAGCTTTACCTGCTGGATCCTTCCCCTCCTTCTTTGGAGTCTGTCCCTAGAAGGCCAAAGTAGCAAAGACTGGGAATTTGGCAGCCTCTGTTTAAGTTCCTGGATGTTCTGACTTTAGTTGATGACAATGCTGCATATTAATGGAGAAAAAAGTTAATATTCATGAAACTTTATTTCAAATCTAGATATTTAGAGGTAAGGGGGAAAAAAGGACATAATGCTAATACTGATTAAGGTCATGGCAACTAGCTGGGCATGGTGGTGCATGCCTATAATCCCAGAACTTGGGAGGCTGAGGCAGGAGGATGGCAGGTTCATGGCCAGCCTCAGCAACATAATGAGACCCTGTTTCCAACAAAATATAAAAAAGAGCTGGGGAGCTGGGGAGTGTTGTTCAAATGCCCCTGGATTCAATCCCCAGTACTACCAAAGGAAAAAAAAAATCATGATTTTTTTTTTTTTTGCAGTACTGGGGATTGAACCCAGGGGCATTCTACCTCCAAGCTACACCCTCAGCCCTATTTTTTTATTCTTTATTTTGAAACAGGGTCTCATAAGTTGCAGAGGGCCTTACTAAGTAGCTGAGGCTGGCTGCAAACCTGAGATCCTCCTGTCTCAGCCTCCCAAGTACTGAGATGCCCGGCCAGCAACTGATATTTTTTGTTTCATCCTGGAGAGAACTGAAAGGGAACTGAAACTTCTCTAAGTTCAACTTCCACCCAGGGTAAGAAGTTCCCATCACTGTCTGCTAACTTGCTGAACCCAGGGAATTACTTCAGCAGTGAGTAGCCTCCACTGGAACACAGCACAACCATGAGAGGTCTTCAGATGGGAAGCTAAAACCCATCTGGCTGGACCTCATAGAGACCTAGTGCATTATGGAACTACAACGATAAAATCTTCTTCTACATGACTGCCCATCAAACACTTGAAACCAAATGCTGTCCACTCTCCATAGACGTCTCTCTGGAAGGAAAAATACCTTTACTTCCTCTAAGTATTCCATGGGTTTCAAGTTCAACATCCTGCTATCTATCCTCTTGTGTTTACACACTCCCTTCAGAGCACAAACCCCGGTCGTGTTCAATCCCACTTCTTTTTTATTTTTTGCGGTACTGGGGATTGAACCCAGGGGCAATCTACCTCTGAGCTACATCCCTAGACCTATTTCTTTTATTTTTTATTTTGAAACAGGGTCTCACTAAGTTGCAGAGGGCTTTACTAAGTATCTAAGGCTGGCTGCGAACCTGTGATCCTCCTGTCTCAGCCTTCCAGGTACTGGCCCGGCTACCAACCCCACTTCTAAAGCAGATCAAAGTAGGAATCAATTTGATTGAAATCGGGAAACAGAGCCAGCTGTATGTATCACTCTGGTAAAACTCCAGTTACTGGGCTCCAGCGGGACCATTCCCAGAATAATCCGAGTTTGCGCTCCTCTACGTCCTGGTTCCAACTGCTCATTCACTAATTCACGGATCCAGCTAGGTAAAAATAAACTCCCTCCTGGCCACAAGCGCGAAAAAGGAAAAAAAAAAAAAACCCTGTATTATCATTATCAAATAAAAGCATCTGGGAGAAGCACCAAGCTTGCGTCGCTGTCATCAGTTGTTTTAGTAAGAGGGAACCCTTTACAGCTATACTGGAACTTTGAAACACTCAAACTGGGGGATAGTTAAACCACAAAACCATAACCCAGGCTCCTTTCCTCCCCGCGCCACGCAGGGTCCCTCTGTGTGTGGGGGGAGTGGGTCCTGGGGGAAGCGGAGTCGGGGGCCGGCTGCAGGGTCGCCTCCCCTCGCCCGGCTCCGGGCGGGACCTGGGACCCCCGCGGGTCACAGGGGCACAGACACCACCCCGTCCCCTGACGACCAGAGCCTCTGCCTCACCGCGAGCCCCCGGGACGGCCCGACTCACCCTGGGGGCAGGGACGCAATATTTGGGGGTGCTGGACACAGACCAGGCCCCGTTGGACCCTGTCACAGACCGACACACCGGGGACAGAACAAAGAACGGAAGTTTCCCCGCGTTTCGCTTCCGGGTCGTCCTGTTTGCCACTCACCCCTCCACCCCACCCCCGTGCCCCAAACTCCCACTTGTTCTCTCTAGGAAAACGGGAGGTCTTCACCTCTCGGTGGTTTGCGGACTCAGGGCAGCTGACCCGCAGCGAGAGACGAAGGCCGGAGTGCGGATCCGACGCGGCGCTCAGAGACTGGAGCCCCGGCCTAGCCGGCCGCGCCCCCTGCCGGTGCGGTCAGGTCGAGTGGGGAAGCCGCGCACGGGCGAAGGAGGCCGCCCGCGACCCCCCCCCCGACTCAGGGCGCATGCGCGGCCACCTGGGCCTTGGAGGGGTGGACCGGCGTGCTTTTTTCTCAGACTGTCTCCCAAAGGTCTACAGCATATGAATGACTTTGTGTGTGTGTATGTGCGGTGCTGGGGATTGAACCCAGGGGCATTCTTCCTCTGAGCTACACCCCCCCGCAGCCCTATTTTTATTTGGAAACAGGGTCTGGCTAAATTGCTGAAAGGCTTCTTAAATTGCTGAGGTTGGCTTTGAACCTGCGATCCTCCTGTCTCAGCCTCCCAAGTACTGGGATTACAAGCGTGTGCCACCATGCGCGGCTCAAATAATAGGACTCTTTAAGAATTCGTTAATATAAAAAAATGCCCTTATTTGAAATTTGCTTCTAGTTTGAATATTTAAAAAGTGCCCTTAGCCGGGCGTGGTGGCACACGCTTGTAAACCTGGTATTTGGGAGGCTGAGACCAGAGAATCTGGGTTCACAGCCAGCCTCAGCTACTTAGTGAGGCCCTCTGCAACTTAGTGAGCCCCTGTTTCAAAATAAAGAATTAAAAATAGGGCTGGAGGTGTAGCTCGGAGGTAGAATGCCCCTGGGTTCAATCCCCAGTACCGCCAAAAAAAAAAATGCCCTTATTTGAAATTTGTGTGTTTGATATAGAAGTGCCATCTTTGCTACTAAAATTGGAAGAAAATATTTCGGTCCTCCTGAGTTCTAGTGAGGACAAAACCTCATTGTACAAGCAATGAAAGCAGAAGAGCAAGTTACAGATTGAAAGAAAACACAGGGAAGTCCTGGCTATGTCAGGATGTGTGAATTGGAGGAAACTTCCCAAGTGCTTAAATTCCTACAGATTATATGCAAAATGAAATTTTGGAATATCTTGAGTAACAAAGACCCTCCTGATTCCCTTTTCAGTCCTCTTTTTCATCCTTATTTTTATTCATCCAGTATTTAGAATGCACCCACAGAGCTCTGGGGATCAACAGACCTTACTTTTCAGTGACTTAATTATTAGTATTTTTGTTTTGTTTTGATGGTACTGGAGATTTAGCCTAGGAGCATTCTATCTGTGAGCTATACCCTAGTCCTATTTTATATTTATTTATTTACTTACTTACTTATTTACTATTTATTTTTGTGGTGCTAGGGATTGCACCCAGGGGCATTCTACCTCCAAGCTATACCCCAGCCCTGTTTTATTTTTTTATTTTGAAACACATTGCTGAGAGCCTTGCCAAACTGCTGAGTCCATCCTTGAACCTGTGATCTTCCTGTCTCAGCCTTGCAAGTACTGGAATTACAGGCATGTACCACCACACCTAATCTTGGTTTATATTTTTATTTATTTATTTAATTTTATTTGGTGCTGGGGATTGAACCCAGATGCCTTCTATCTCCAAGCTACCCCCCCAGCCCTTTTTAATTTTTTTTTTTTTTTTTTTTTGCAGTACTGGGGATTGAACTCAGGGGCATTCTACCTCTTAGCTATACCCCCAGCCCTATTTTTTATTCTTTATTTTGAAACAGAGTCTCACTAAATTGCAGAGGGCCTCACTAGGTAGCTGAGGCTGGCCGCGAACCCAGATCCTCCAGTCTCAGCCTCCCAAATGCTGGGATTACAAGCGTGTGCCACCACGCCCGGCTTCTTTTTAAATTTTGAAACAGGGTTTTGCTAAATTACTGAGGCTGGCCTAGAATCTGCAATCCTCTTGTCTCCACCTCCCAAATACTGGGATTACAGGCATGTGCCACCCTGCCTGGCTTTTTTTTTTTTTTTTTTTTTTTTTTTTTTT
>PVLC010033153.1:0-17707 GCA_004027655.1 Graphiurus murinus | reverse complement strand
GTACTGGGGATTGAACTCAGGGGCATTCTACCTCCGAGCTACACCCCCAGCCCTATTTTTTATTCTTTATTTTGAAACCGAGTCTCACTAAGTTGCGGAGTGCCTCACTAGGTAGCTGAGGCTGGCCGCGAACCCGGATCCTCCGGTCTCAGCCTCCCGAATGCTGGGATTACAAGCGTGCGCCACCACGCCCGGCCTGTAGTAGGCTTTTGATAAATGGCAGCTATCATCTGATAAGATAGATATATAGACACAAATATCTGAATAAGAATGATATGTGAGGGCAATTTTTCATGGCTGAGGTAAGGAGTGAGGGCAGCTGATTGTTGAAGTATACAGATATGTAGATGTATAAATATAGAAACCTGGGCGTGATAGTGCATGCCTATAATCCCAGTTCTTGGGAAACTAAGATAGGCAGATCAAAGGTTCAAAGCCAGCCCCAGCAACTTAGTGAGACCCTGTTTCAAAATTTAAAAAATAAATAAATAAAAAGAGCTGGGGATGTAGCTCAGAGGTAGAATGCCCTTGGGTTCAACCCCCAATACACACACATATATATATTTAGTATCATATACTTACAAGTTTAAGAGGAAGCATTCAGTAAAATTGTTTACCTATAACAAAAATATGAGTGAGGGAAAAAAGGCATCAATTTTAGAAAAGCAAAAGTACAATCTGAGGAAGGAGAGTTGGAGAGTTGGAAGGTACAGGAGTAGTGGAGGATAAACCATCCCTTACCCTTTGTAGTCAGAGTGACATCCATGCAAAGCAAGAGCTGTTGGATGTCTATTTTTAGATCATTTTAGGGTTAGAAAGAAACCTAGACAAATTGGTTTGAAATGCCAGCCACTAGGATCATGACGCTCCTCTGCAGTAACATATAGACTTAATTATCAGGCCTCCCTGCCAAGACAAATGCAACAGGGCTGCTGGGAAGAAATACAATATTTCCAAAGTAAAATGCCAGAGTATAGCTGCCGATTGCTTAGGCAACAGATGATTGCATAGAGCGTGGGCATGGAAAGAAGACAAAACCCAAAAGCCCTGTTGGTACTTTGTCAAGGACACCCCCCTGCATCTTATTTACTTTGAACATTCCAGCCATCTCCCTGCGGTAATTCTTACTGACTAATGAGGAATCCGCACGCTCACTCGGGAGCACTTCTACGGCCTGTTGCAGACTCCTTGAAGAGTCTTCATTTTAAGATAAATGGCCTCATTGGTGACCTTTTCTACCTCCTACCGGAAAGGGACCACTTTTAGAAGGCACTTAAGCAATGTGATCTAGGTGAATTGAGGAGTATCATTTGAGGAAGATGGACCAGGCCCTCCAGAAAGCAGCGACAGTAATAGTATGTGACAGTAGTTTCTCATGACTGAGAGGAGGTGTGGGGGCAGCCACTTGTGGAGATATTAAAATTGCCAGTGGAAGGTTTTCCAGTCCATATGCCTAGACCCTCCATAGACTACTAAATCCCAGTTCATTTGTTTAAATATTGGCTGGTCCGTTTTCCCCCAACCCTTCTGCCCAACCATGAGTGGCGTTTAAATGGTATCTATGTAGGTGGTTCATGATCCTTATTCAAAGGCTGAGTCCAGTGATTTGGAGGTGTCATATTTCTTGGCAAATCTTGGTGTTGCAAATTAGAATTTCTCCTGGTATTTCTAATATGTCAAGGTAATCATTCTAAGATGTTACCAAAAATGTTCCTTATGTGAAATGTTGATGTTTATGCTCACCAGAAATAAAGATGGAGCCACCATGAATATGCAAAAATGCAAGCATCGCAAACCACAAAAATGTTTGATAGCTAATTTAAATTCCTTTTGCTACTCTTGTAAGGGGCTGCTGTGGGGGGTTCCATCTGTGAGAGTCAATGGAAAGTTGCAGTAACCAGAATACATGTAAATGTTAAGATCCGAACCAGATCTCCTTCCCATGCATGAAGACATTATGTATTTAGAAAAAAAACCAAAAATGTGCTGTTAATACTTTCCTTAATTTCTTTTTGTTAGACGGAAACCCTATGCTATCTCTTGTACTTATGAGTTAGCTCTAATCTCATTGATTTGTGGTTGTTGGTCTGTTTCCTTTAACTTAGCACCTCACCCCCATAGGTGATGTGGCTGAAACTCAGAGTTCATCAAAGTTTCTCTGTTCTTAAGGCTCTGCGCTCCGCTGATAAAGAATGAGCTGGGCTTCTCTGCATCACGCCAACCTCCCCCTCCCCAAATAACCATAGCATGCAAAGCCAACACATGGGAAATGGCGTTTGCAGAGACTGATCCACCCTCCAGCCTTCTTGGAGCCCATCGTCTTTAGTGTCAGGACATCTGAGTGTTTTCACCGTTCTTGTTCCTAGTTTGTTCATGGTGTGTTTGGCAGGAAATGGGTTCGTGGGCCCGCAGTGTTGCTATATTAACACAATGACACAGGAATAGCAAAGTTGCAAGGCCTTCTCTTGGAGGACTCCTCTGGGATAGAACTTCAGCATTAGTTTCTGATTCGCAGACCCTCTTCACTCACAACTCAGTGTGATGAGCATATGCTTAAATGAAATGAAATAACCCAAGAGGCTTCTTTCTCTTCATAACCTCATTCACCATGAGGCAAAACTCCCAGACAATCTTCCGAGGCCCTGGAAATATATTTTGTTTCCTTATAAAGATCATCTGGCCATCTAGGAGCAATGGCACATGCTCATAATCTCAGTGTTTTGGAGGCTGAGGCAGGAGAATTGCAGGTTTGAGGCCAGCCTCAGCAACTTAGCAAGACCCTCCTAAAAAATAAAAAAGACTAGGCGTGTAGCTTGGAGGTAGAATGCCCTTGGGTTCAATCACCAGTATGAAAAAAGAAAACAAAACAAAAAAACTCACCTTGTCAATCAGAGAGCATATTCATACATTCATCGCCTGAATCATCAGCTCATCCGAGCACTTGTCTTTTTTTCTCTCCAATCCTAACTTCAACCAAGGCAAATGCATGAACAGGAATCATACTTGCATGTCTCTCCTTTGTTTTTGGCTTAGACTATATGTATTTCCTGCAAGTGTGTATCCTTGTTTCACAAACCAAGCAGTGAGACATATGGTCTGACAATGGGAAGGATATTTGAAACCAGGGACTGTCTTAGAAAGTTCAGCAACACAGGGTCACTCTGTAGATTGTCAACATGAGCTTCTCCAGAGAACAATTAACTGTTGAAGCCATTATCCGAGCTCCCTGATGGTAGCCTTTTACAGGAAACTATCTAAGGACTTTTTTTTTTTTAAGTAGATTTAGGTGAATTCTTCATAGAGAGTCATAAATAACATTTACTTGTGAATAATAAGATTCTCTTTTTCTTCTTCCTTGTCGAAACAGACATCTTTAGCAACGCATGCAAGCCCACTTTGAAATATGGACTTGTTTGGAACACCTGAGTGTGAAGTGCTGAGGGGGATTGTATTTCAATTGTTCTTGTCTTAAACCTGGCCAGGTAGCTCCTTGCCTCATAGCCTGCAGCGTCCGCATCAGGCCTCCTCCTCCCTTATTAAGATCTTAATTACAGACGCAGCTCAGTTCATTGCTGAAGGGAAGGAATTTCGCTTCTCTGAACTGTGTCTGCTGTTTGGTGTGGCAGGTGCAATTATGATGAGATCATTTCTGGTTTGTTTTCTTTTCCCGGAGGAATTATTTTTTGAGGGGGAGGGATGGGCTTCTTAAGACACAATTTCATGAGCTCATCATAAAGCAGTAATAATAACCATGCTCTGATTTTATAGAGACCCTTCTGAAGAACTCAGGACATTTCATGCATATAGTTTCATGGGTCCTCAGAATACTTTTATAAAGAACACATTTATGAACACCATTTTGATGATGGGGAAACAGAGGCACAAAAGCCAGTGATTTCGTTGTCACTAATCTATAAAGCGATCTCATTTAGTCTAGTGTCCATTTCTCTATCCAGAGTTTTTCAACCTTAGTACAGTTGATATTTAGGGCTGGATAGTTATTTGATGGGGGGGGGAGGGTGTGGAGAAAGGTTGTCCTCCTATGGGCTCTAGGATCCCAGCCTGTAGATACCAGTAACACACACGTGCACACAGGCACACACACACACACACACACACGTACACATGTATGCACACACACTGTGACAACCAAAAAATGTCTCCTTATTTTACCAAATGTCCCCGGGCTGTACACAATCCTCTCTGATAGAGGATCACTGTTCTAATCTCTCCTACTTCCTTCTGCTTAAAAATAATTGCCTTGCTGGTTTTATGTAATTGAAGCATAAAAATACCCCCATGGAAGTGTTAGCCATTATTTTATCGTGACTGAGGTTGAGCTTAATATAACAGGTCTTAGCCAAAAAGCAACTTCCTCTGACAGGCTTAGCCCCAATTTGTTCACATGAATACCACAGAATATTAAGAAGCATAAGCTCTCCCTCAAGTCAAGTGTAAAACCCTCAAGCCATTTCTAAGACAACTAATTCTCCAGAGAGTCTTATTCTGGTTTCTCTCTCTGCATATAGACCTAATCTTGGAACACACATTGAGAACCAGCCCTTTTCAGAAAGCAATTTTATTCTCATAAACTGGCGTATAACGTGCATGTTAGAGCTGATCCATACCCCAAGGCATCAGACAATTTCATTTCGAGGTTCTACTTGTTGCTGCTGCCCTTCCTGTCTTCTAGCTGAGAAGCTGCAGCTGCTAAAAGCTTTTCCTTGAGACAGCTCTGCAGCAACAGTGCTGACACCATGTGATCACGCACACATCTCAGCCAAGGTGTGGATCCATGTTTTCAAGCTCTTTGAGTATCTCACAGGGTAAGTAGATAATAGCAGTCAGACACTAAACCCAAGTCAGGTGACATCTAGACCAGCTCTGTCAAAGGGTGGTATCCAATTTCCTCAACTGAATTCTGGCTGGGAGACAGACAAGGTTTGCCAGTAGATATATGTATTCGCATTGTGGGGGTTTATATATAACCCTGGCTTGCCTGCATCAGTACAGGAAGATAACGTTCATGGGAATAAAAAAAAAAAAAATAGATCTTTCCTTTCTTGCAGGTACTGTATTAAATATTACAACGTGCATTCTGGTTTTTGAGAAGTGATACTGTTTTTGGAAATACAGTGCAATAGAGTGGATTGGAGTTTCCCACTCCTTTATAACTTAATTCTCATTTCTCTTCCCCAACTACCTGGATGTTAGAGGGATTTGTCTAGACAGGCAGATAGATGGGATCTGGTGCCAGCATTGTACTGTTGGCTGGAATCCAGACAGTTGTTTTATTGTTAATAAAACCTATCTTTTGGGTGAGTGGGTGTCAGGCCTTCATCATTATATGGCGCCTGTCAGATTTATCTGGGGACAAAACCCTGAAAAGAGTTTGTGCCTGCCCCGTGTTTTTGATCCTTTGCCAATATACTGTACTGCAAGCTATCAAAACCAGGCAACCTGGGACAAATGCTTATAAATTCCAGGGCTTAATAGCTACAGTGCTAAATTCTAAGATGGGAAAGACTCTCAGGAAGGGCATTCTGGTGAGGGGGGGTACCTAGAAGAGGAAGGGAGTCAGATGCTATCTCTGACTCTGCTAGTAATCTAATCTAAGACCCTCTGGGCTGTAAAACCGAGAGACTGCATTAGAATGGTCCCTTCTTACTCTAAAATTCTACTGTGGTCAGTTCTGGTCAAGTTACATGTGACTTCTGGTTCTAATACACATAGGAGCTGAGGTACTCTTCCACCTTCTCAAGACTCTTGGAGCTGGGCTCAGTAGCTCACGTCTATTATCCCAGTGACTCCAGAGGCTGAGGCAGAGGGATGGGAAGTTCAAGGCCAGCATCCGCAATTTAGCCAGACCTTGTCTTAAAATAAAAAATACAACAGCTGGGGATGTACAGTGGTAGAGTGCTCCTGTGTTCTATCCCCAGTACTGCAGTGTGTGTGTGTGTGTGTGTGTGTGTGTGTGTGTGTGTGTAGTATATAAAATTAAAAGATTCTCAAAGACCCTTGGGAGCTGCTTAGATGAATCTCAGACCACAGATGAGTGGGAAGTTAAACTCTTAAAGATATATATATATATATATATATATATATATATATATATATATATATTGATCATCAGACTTGTGGGAAGAAGTAAATTTATTTTCCTCAAATATTATCAGTCATCAAATTCATTTTCCACCATGAGTTAAGATACAATAGAAATTAGCTGTGACATTGCACACATACATGCACACACCTGCTTGCCAAGCAATTTGCAGTGTTTCTTACACCAAGCAAAAGAGGTGCTCTGGGCTTTTGTTAGTTTTCTGGTAAACAAATCTCAGCATACAAATGCTTCTGTCCCCCATCAACCTTAAATCAAAGGAGAGTAAGTGACAGTCATTCAAATGCAGGGAAGGAAAGGAACCCTTATCATGTTGCTAAATCTGGTCAGACTGAAATTTCCTTCAGAAATTTAAATATTCAACTTTGCAATGAGCATTATGTTGTTTCACCAGGTCTTGAGAAGTAATATTACAAGCCTGACATGGTGGCACATGCCTGTAATCCCAGTTCTTGGGAGGCTGAGACAGGAGGATCACAGCCTCAGCAACCTAGAATCTGAGCAATCTAGCAAGACCCTTTTTCAAAACAAAAAATAAAATTGGGCTAGGGGTGTAGCTTGGATTTAGAATGCCTCTGGGTTCAATACCCAGTACCGCTCGCGCGCGCGCGCACACACACACACACACACACACACACACACACGGGCATGCGCGCACTCACACAGTAACATTACTTTGGCATATGAGCCATCAAAGTAATGCTGATTTCCAGATGATCCCTTATCAAATAGGAATAGGCCAGTGTGGAAGAGATGTTAAGATTCCCAAACCCAGGACCATTACATTCACACAGGGTGATACTGTGCCCCCCTCATGTCAAAGAGTACCTTTGGGAGACAAATATCTAATGTCACATTGCTTAAAGCATTTCCCACTAAGAACTTCTCAAAAGAGAACTCTGTAATTAAAGCTCACAGTGCTGGAAAATCTAAGAAAACTGGAGGACTTTAGGCAAAGTGAATGATATAAAGATTCAAGGAAGGTCCAAGATCTTCATATAAGTTCTGTGACCATCATTGGAATATAGAAGAAACATTTTCCAGAAAATAAAAATCATTGGCTGAAACAGCACAGATGCCAGAGGAAATGTTAATGGGAAATGGTGACCGCGCCTCACCAGCAGTCAGACACTCAGACACACGACTGGGATTCTCAGGACCTAGTGGGATCTTATTGTTGCATTTTCTATGGGCTCATTCAGATCATTTTGTCATACTACTAGAAAGTATGACAAAATGCAATCGATGAATATTACTCAGAAAACATTCATATAATATATCATATCATATCATATATCTTCTAACTCCTGTACTTGAAAGTTCCATATCTGCTACTTAGGAATATCAAGAGGATCCAACTAAAAAAAAAAAAATTCACTGTTCTAGCTGGGCTTGGTGGCGCACGCTTGGGAGGCTGACACAGGAGGATCGCAGGTTCGAG
The DNA here is from genome assembly GCA_004027655.1 of Graphiurus murinus. Lineage (NCBI taxonomy): Eukaryota > Metazoa > Chordata > Mammalia > Rodentia > Gliridae > Graphiurus > Graphiurus murinus. The sequence continues at coordinate 10,145 of PVLC010033153.1, read as the reverse complement.
GCCAGCCTCAGCTACTTTGTGAGGCCCTCTGCAACTTAGTGAGACCCTGTTTCAAAATAAAAAATAGGGCTGGCTGGGGAGTGTAGCTCAGAGGTAGAATGCCCCTGGATTCAATCCCCAGGACTGCAAAAAATAAAAAATAAAAAATAAAAATAAAAATAAAAAATAAATTCAATGTTCCAGATCTTCAGATGCATGAACCTAGGTGTAAGCCAAGTATTCCAACAATGCAAATACTTGTAGATATCCATGTTTTTCGAATATGGCTATTTCTGGCTTTGAGGGAAAGTCCACATCTCCCCCTGTCTCAAAGATGGTGATGATGGAGGGGAGAGGAGAGCTGTAACCCAAATGGTGTGATGGTCCTCAGAGCAAGGCTGCTTTTTGTCAGTGTGCACAAAAGCACAGAGCATTTCTTTCTCTTCCCCAGCGTGCCCTGTGGCTGACCTTGATGATGTTCATTCCCCAGCGGCTTCTTTTCGGGCTGATTTCCTTGACAATGGCCATTTCCTTTAGCGTGTCTGTTTCTCAGGGTCTGCCTTCTGTGTGCCTGTGAGCGCCCATGCACAGAAGTCCACCAGAGTCCAGGGCTAAGGTTAGGGGCTGGGGCTGGGTACAGGAAAGTCATGCTGTGGAGAATGTGGCAGCCCTGAGGCCTTGGCAGGATCTCCTGCATAAATACAGAATGAAGTAAAAATAATAAGAGGAAGCCCAGCCATTGATGATGCTATCAGTCTCAGTGACACACAGCCATTGTGTCTCATTTCTCTTCAAAGAATGGCATGAATGGTCATGGAAATTACACGTCACACCTCTCTATATTGGGAAAAGCTGATAATTTCCCTGGCCGTAGGAGTAATAAGCTTTCTTGACATTTTGATAGCAGTGGGGAAAAAAAAAAATTAAAAGGCAGGGAGGAGTTGGGGGGGGTGTGGAGGACTGGAAGTTGTCATGTGACCTGAGCTCCGCATTAGCGGTTCCTCTGGCAGAGCCCAGAGGTTCTGGCCAAATATTTGAATGGAGCTCTGTCACCTACCACCAGATGCAGACTCCTGCATGGATGGAGAAAAGGCTTTTTAAAGAGATCATTGTATTTCATCTCGCTGGGATGGTCAGTTCCTCTTGGCCTTCCTGTTTGTTCAGTAGTTGTGAACACTAGGTTCAGGGGGGCCAGGCTCCCCATCTGCGTCATTGTCCTGTTTAAATAGGGAGGGGCAGGCACTTTCCTACTTGCTGCCTCCCATATTCTCTGCTGTCAGGCTTGAGTGACTTGGACACACCATTATCTCCCTGCTTGGTTCATTTTCCTTCGTCACTTGCAAATGAAAATTTCAAGCAAGTGTCTTGCTGAATTTTTCTGGGATAACAACTTCGCTCTCCCTGCAGAGACCCAGGAATTCAGAGGCCAGAATCCATTTCAACTTACAAACATTGAATGAGTATATAAATTTGTTGTAGACACTGGACTAAAGTTCTGAAAATGCAAAAGGAATTGGGCAACATCCCTGAACTTATGGGGTTCACAGTCTTGAATGGGTTGATACAAGCCCCCATAGTAGGACAGAAACGGGAAGGGAATTGATCATACAGGTTTAGGAAAAATAATAATCGTGGTTATATGGAAGATTGTTTTGCTTTATGGTACTGGGGCTTGAACCCTGGTTGCCATTCTACCTCTGAGCCAAACCCCTAGTCCTATTTTACTTTTCAGTTTGAAACAGGGTCTCAGTCAATTGCTGAGGACCTTGCTAAATTGCTGAGGCTGGCCTCAAACCTGTGATTCTCCTGTCTCAGTCTCCCAAGTACTGGGATCACAGGTATGTGCCACCACGCCCAGCTGGAAGATGGGTTTTAAGTTGGGAAGAGGTTAAATGTAGGAGAACCCAGTAGGAAGCAGTTACTGTACTGCAGGAAAACCAGTCTCTAGAGACCTGAACGAGGAGTGGCAGGTAAAAGGAACCCAGGGCCTATAGACTAGCTTTCAGATTGTGAAGAGATTCAACCAACCTCAGGGCTCTCCCTTGGGCAACTGAATGTGTACTATGTCAGCCAGAGAGGAAGTGCAAGAGAAAAAGGGTTTTGCCCTTGGTCAGTTAGAGATGGAGCCACCCATCAGACAATTGGAGAGAGGGTGTGGAGTACAGAAGAAATTTCTAGTCTAGCTCTGTGGATTTGGATAGTATCTGTGTGATCATATGTCATGGCATAGATAAGATTTTATTTAGGGAGCAAGTGCACGGAGAAGTGCAAAGGAGCAATCTTTTGGGAACAGGATCACTTAGAAGATGGGTTGAGGAAAATGGCCTATGACCGAGAAAAGGGATGAGCAGCCAAGAGAAAAAAAGAGAAGTAGAAAGTAGTACCATGGGAGGGAAATGAAGAATTTCAAGAAATTTTGGGGTGAGGATCAATGCTAAAGGCTGCTATAAATAGGATTCCCTGAGATGGGATTTATGACCCTAAATGCTGATATCCAATCCCAATTAGAGCCATAGCTTTTGGCCATATGCGTATTTGACTTTACTAAATACTGCCCTAATTCTGGTCCTGGAAACAGAAGGCCTGGCTTATTGTCCCAATTCTAAAACCAGCTGCCAGGTGCCTTGGCAAATCATTAACTTCACGAGCCTCCTTTTCCTCTTTTGTCAAGTGAGAGAGCTGGACTCTTAAGTGTGTAAAGTTCCTTCTGGCTTTCAAGTTCTGTGCCCTGCCCCAATCTATTTGGAGCTTTTGAGCCCAGCGAAAGCTGCATTTTTAACTGCCAGTCCCTGGAGGGTCCTCTCTCCCCTGGGTATAGAATTACATAGCTCTCTTATCTCTCCTTGATTTGTTTCTGTGTTGACCTTCCCTCCCTTGGAGATAAATGTCCTAGGTGCTGGGGGCATTGAGAAAGAGTAGACCTTAAATAGACAAACTGCCTCTCTGGGGTTTCTCTAAGACAGTCAGATAATCAGCTTCTGACTTTGTGGCCTCAAGGAATGGAGCCTTTGCTCTAAAGGAGAGGCTCCCTCCATTTCTCCTTTCCCAAGAATTCTCTTTTGATTTACCTACTTAGGAGTTAGGGCACTTCTGAATGGGTTCAGCTGTGTTCCAGCTGAAGTTAGTTTGGCTTTTATCTTCTTATTGAACTCATACCCCAACACCAAGTACAATCTACAAAAGCCAAGCTCCTTACTCCAGGATGTCCCTACTTTCTAGTATACTGTACTTTGCTGGGATTGGATGAGATTTATCCATACATTATCAAGTAATAATAATAATATTTTGTTTCGGATGCACCTGTGATTTTTATTATTGCTATTTGGAGGGAAATACTGCATGAGGAATCATGGTGACCAGAACTCACTGTAAATTCGGGGAAATGTTGCTTTGAGATACAGTTCTTCTGAAATGCAATTGTGCTGCAGAGAAATATCAGACTCAGGTGTGGTGGCATATACTTATAATCCCAGTACTTGGGAGAAGTACAGGAAGATCACAGGTTCCAGGCCAGCCTCAGCAACTTAGAGAGGCCCTCAGCAACTTAATGAGATCCTGTTTCAACATAAAAAAAATAAAATAAGGCCAGGGGTGTGGCTCTGAGGTAGAATGCACCTGGGTTCAATCTCAAGTACCACATACAAAAGAGAGTGAGAAATATTAGATATGTTTATAAATATATATGATGGCATCCTTAAAATAGGACTAGCCTTAGATTGAGAACTGAGAGGAAGCAAAGTAAGAAGCCTGAAGCCAAAGTGCCATCCAGCAAATTAAATAAAAACTCCTAGTAGGTTGTTAAATCCCAGGCAATGTTGAAGCACTTCACTTGAATTTATTCAATCCTTATAGTAAATTCAGAGCTACATCTGCCATCCTCATTCTCAATGTGTGGATAAGGAGACTCAGGCACCAGGGAAAGTGTAATCAGCCCAAGAAACACAGCTAGGTCCACAACCCCAAGACTCCACTTATTCCACAGATAGGAAAAGAACTGGGCATCTTCAGAACCTTCTTATGTAACGGAATTGAGCCCAGCTCCAAGGACACTGTGAGCTAAGATAGCTTGGCTTTCTAGAAAGCTGATTGAACCCAAAGACCCCAGTTCTGTTTCCATCTCTGACCCCAACAGTGAGGCCAAAAGATGAACCGGCTCCTCTGACCTGTGTCCTCACCTCTCACACAGGAATGTTGCTCCCAGGTGATCTCTAAAGATCTCCACAGCTGTGACCCTCTGATTAGGACAGTGGCTGGGTGTAGGCACGGCCTCCCTGTAGCTTGTAGAGGTTAAATAACTCACACTCCGGTTCAGCCAAGGCTGAGAATGTCTAACAGGGTGTGAATAGGTGTCTCAGGCTGGCACTGGGGCTCACCACCGACAGCTGGGTCAAGCTCTCATTCTCAACTGGCTTACCCCCTGGAGTGCCCTCCTTAGTAAGGACTAGGAAGTGCTGAAATTTTCCCCAGGAGCAGCTCTTGGATCTCCCGTTCCGTTAGCATGCTGCTCAACCAGGTGATGGGAAGGTTACAGGGACAGGAGACAAGGAAGCTCTAACTGCCTCTAATCAAACACAGTGCAGTGTTCCCTGGAGTTGGAAGGGGCCCAGCTCCAAAGGCCTCCAGCTGATTCATGCTGATTGAGAAGCCCTTTGCTTTTCTACTGTTTTCTGTTTCTTTTCTTTCCCTTCTTTGTAGCCAATATACTTGCACAGCCCTCCACCCTCAGCTCCCATGGAACTGGCTCTGATTTTATCTGGGGCTTCCTTACAAGCCATTCCTGGGCCTAAAGAGAAAAGGACAGAGGCCAGAGTGATCAGCACCCTTCTGCTTCTACAATCACAGTTTGACTTTGCTGGAGTCATTTCCCTGGGATTTGTTTGGTACGAAGGACCAGAATCTTGTCCTCTGTGACTCTGTGAATTTTTTAAATTGCAAAGCACCCAAAAAATGGAAGAAGAGAAACAGAGGGACTTTTAGGATCATGGCACATTTTTAGTGGCCTCACACACTAGGACAGAATGTTCCCTGGTTTCATCTTTTTGAATGTGAATTCTTAAGGTTAGAAGGGACCCAGGGTTTCCTAGACTAGAACCACTAAGCAAAACATAGATTCCTCAGTTTCCCTTAAACATCCCTTACTGCTCAGCTGCTTCAGTCACTGAATTCTCTTAACTCATAAGGATTTCAATAACTCATGAGAATCTTAATCCTATCCTGGAAGACTGTCACAGAGCCTCCTGGGGTCTGACATTTGTGGCTTTAGCTCCCTTCCTTAAGTAGTCGTTCTGGCTGAAAGGAGCTTAGCTCCCAGTAGTAGAAATGACTCCCCTCCCAAGTACTGACCACAGGGTAGGTCCCCGTCACACACAGCCCCTTCATAGCTGGGAACAGCACATGTTTGCAAGTGCTGTGGTTCTGGGCATAGTGCAGGGGAAGACGATGGATGGATATCCTTTCAAAGACATGAAAAGCACAAGGCTGGAAGATCAAGTCCACCTTTCTAGCTAAAGAAGAAAACAGGAAGCAAACATCCAAACAGAAGTAGCCCCAAATTCCACAAACACATCATGGCGTGAAATAAAGTCACAAGCCTGCGCCAATCAGCATAAGTGATCCCCACCTCGATGACATTGATCGCACACAAACATTTGAACGAGGCACTGGACAGATCGCCTTTAATTTTCCAAGTGCCTGAGATGAACTTAGAGTCCTCAAACTTCTCCTAGGGCCAGGAAGGGGACAGGCGCATGGTCATGGCTGCCAGCACGCTGCGAAATGTTTCTAGCGCCAAGAAATGAAATCTTTAGAGCCTTTGAAAGGTTTCCAGGAATGTCAGCATGCACTGCCTGCCCACCCCACTCTGCTGAATGCCTGCTTGGGCTGTCTGCTGAGTACTGAATGTGCCAGACAGGCCTTCCTACAAAGAGAGAAAGCATTTCAGGAAAGGGGGAGGTGCAGCCTTTCAGATCTGAATGGCAAGATTCAAGAAAGTAGGTGATAAAGTGGCAGGATGAGGAAGGGCCCTGGGGAGAGGCAGGAGGAAAGGACCCAATGAGAAAGGGTTGGCATCTGCCTGCATGTGAGTAAATCCCCTATAGTTCCCCACTCGCAATTCTGGAAATATAGAATATTGTCGCACTGTGATCTTGCTTTACTTTATTTATTTATTTGTTTGTTTGTTTATTTATTTATTTATTTATTTTTGGTACTGGTAATTGAACCCAGAGGCATTTTTACCTCTGAGTTACGCCCCCAGCTGTTTTTTCAAATTTTGAAATAGGGTCTTAGTTGCTAAGGGTCTCACTAGATTGCTGAGGCTGGTCTGAAACCTGCAAGCCTCCTTACTGGGATTATAGGCGTGAGCCACCATGCATGCCCAACTATGTCCTTGCTTATTACAGCGTGTCTCTATGCCTCTACAAAGATGCTTCCCATAGCCAAGCTCCTCTTGATCACCTGAGAGGAACAATTTTTAAGCCCTTTTTGTTTACATGTCAGTGCTGAATATGTGTACGTTATATAGAATTGTCTTTGATTCTTTTTTACCTTCCATATACCAAAAAAAAGTTGAGAAATGTGCATTGTGGTACATCTAAATAGCTTGGGATATTTTCCCCCTTAAGCTTACTTTTAAAAACAAAGAAACCTGTTTTGTATGGCGAACCATTCTCTGACTTTCCCCGGTGCTTCTCATAACCCTTGGCACAGCATCTACTGCTAGAGGAAAGAACTCTGCTGGTGTTTTGAGCTTTTCCAAGGAGGCGGTCTGATGTCATTGGTGGCAGACAGAATATGTATGTATCTGTCTTTTGTCTGCACTGTCTGTTTTTGTCCTTACGGGCTATCGTTCAGGTTTCTTCTTCTCTTTTTCCAGGAAGGGTGCCTCTCCCTTAAGAGCACAGGCTATAGGTGTTAAAGGGACTGAGATGAATCTAACATGATTCCCCTCTCTTCATTCCTTCCTAGAATCTTATGGCAAGGGCCTTATATGACAATGTCCCGGAGTGTGCCGAGGAGCTGGCCTTTCGCAAGGGGGACATCCTGACTGTCATAGAGCAGAACACCGGGGGACTAGAAGGATGGTGGCTGTGCTCCCTTCACGGTCGGCAAGGCATTGTCCCAGGCAACCGGGTGAAGCTTCTGATTGGTCCTGTGCAGGAGACCCCATCCAGTTATGACCAGTCCACCTCTGGACCTACCCATCAGAGCTTTAGCCAACAGAAAATCTACCAAGTGCCAAACTCACAAGCAGCATCTCGAGATACCATCTACCAAGTGCCACCCTCCTACCAGAATCAGGGAATTTACCAAGTACCCACTGGCCATGGTATCCAAGAGCAAGATGTGTATCAAGTACCACCATCAGGACAGAGAAGCACAGGGGGCACCAATGGTCCCCATTTAAGTAAAAAGGTAAGTAGCTAACTGGAATTTTGTTTCTATTTATTTTTTCATTGCATTTGGAGCAATCGAAAGGTTTCCAAAATAATAAATGGAAACTGCCCGAAAGTAAATATAACAAATACCCTAACTCTGGCATCATTTTACCATTCATCTGTTAACTTAATTTTCTTGAACTTCCATGTGTCAAATACTATTGATCCACAGCTGTTATAAGTTCCTGTGTCATTCCGGGTCATACTAGATCATAACATTCTTTCTCTCCATCTTTCTAGATAGACTCTGCTTCTAGACCCAGATTCTGTGCTCAAATAGTTTCAAAGCTTTCCATTCTTCCTTAAATGGTACAAGGCACCACATCTTATAATGCAGCATAGATCCTCCTTTGACCAAAAGCTGAATCATGACCCCACTGATCTGGCTGAACAAAGAACCCATCAGAAGTAGGAGAGAAAAAAATGAGAGTAGATCATGCTTACCACCTCACTCTTCAAAGTTGTGAGCTTAAAGGCTCACTCATTTAAAACACATATATGCTAGTGGGTTTGGAAATAAGCTAACCCCAAATCCTGGAAATAATTCCCATAATAATGCCAGGGGGTGAAAATACGAGAGCATAGACACTTGGGAAAATATCAAGTTTTTAAAAAAACAATACAAGAAAGGGATGGTGTGTTAGTCAGCTTTCCGTCACTATAACTAAATACCTGAAGCAGCTAACATTATAAAGTGAAAACATTTAAGCTCAGAGCTTTGATGGGCCCAGGGCATGACACTGGCATCTGCTCAGTTTTGGTGAGGGCCCTCTGGGCTGCAGTCACATCACAGAGGAGGTGCATATGGGTGGAAAAGCTTACATCACCAAATAGGGGGCCAGAGAGAGAGACTGGGGTCCCACATTTCTTCCAAGGGCACTCCCCCAATGGGCTAAGACCTCCTAGCAGGCCCTACCTCCCAAAGGTTTCACCTCCCAATGGTTCTACTGCCTCCCACACTGGAGATCCATCTTTTAATCATGGCGTATGCTTGGGAGACACTCAGACCACACCCACACCACAGCAAGTGGGGAGCAATGCCCTCTGTAATCCCAAATACCATAACAATTTGAGATAAAAAGAAATGTGTTCATTAAATGATGAATGTTGGACATCCAGTATATTTTTGATGGTTGGGATGAATTTTTGATGCTTGTGATGATATTTTGATGCTCAAACCTCTACAGTGTTTGCACTGTAGCGAGGGAACCATCATAAAATATAATGGCATCAGGTCGATAAGGTACTATGAAAATCATGTCAGTGGACTTACAGGGACAAGAGCCAAAAGCAAGACGACGCTTTCATGCACATTACAAGGGAGGAGGGAGTTTCCCTTTCATCTACTAGCAAATTCCAGTGGTTCCCTCCAGGTTTGGTATTAAGAATGGACTAATTTAATAGAACAAGAAAATAGCTCCAAATTACAAGAGGAAGGCTAGAGAAAGATACCTGAAAGAGCTTGTTGACTCTTAGAACAATAAACATTAATGTGCCCTACCTCATGTAAATCTAATACAATATCTGAACTTACAAATCCATGTAAATTAGGGGATATCAACTTGCATTGTTACTAGAATCTTCTGTTGAAAAAAAGGGGGGGGGGGAGATTTACTGTTGGATCCCTTTAACAAAACCATAAATGCATTTTCTAATCACCTTTTATGCAAAAGGATATTTTAACAAAGCATTTCTCAAGAGCACATCCTCTGAGTGCATGCCCACCAGGAAGAATTCTTCAAGAATGGGTGATTAGCTTTCCAACCTGTGTTCCCCAGGACACGAGCCCCTGACTACAAGCAACAGACTGAACCATGACCTTTCAGAGTCCTTCTTACCCCAGTGACTTTAGATTCAAAGGGAAAGCCAAACCTGGCCTCTCTGTAGAGGGAGAACATGAACAGTTGAAAGGTGTAACTATAAATAAATAACTTCTCTCATTCTTAGTCTTGGTTGTTTGCACCTTAAAAATAGCTCTCCCTCATCTGAGCTGTGTTCGGCAGGCAGACGGGAAGGCCAGAACAGGAAATGCTTGGCTGAAAGGTGGTGGGCCCAAACTTTTATCACAGTTGATTTTGGCAGGAAGGGGGCATGTTTTCCTTTGAAGACTCGATCTTTTCAGTTCCAAGTCTGTGAGGTCTGAAACTTCAGACTTCTCCCCATTGCATGTGCTCAAACTGTGCTGCAGATTTGCTGCTGGCGCTCCCCCTCTTCAGAGCAGAGACTTTCCCTTCCATTGGGTTGATGTCAAGGGGCTGTGGGGCCAGGGTGACTCTCAGACAGTCAAACTCCATGTGTTACTTTGTTTCATTACTTCTATACTCAGTAGAACATTTGTGTTTAGCCAAAGGTAGGTGGGTCCTATGTGAGCAAGCCAACTCCTGAGCAGGTCCTGGCCAGTCTTCCAGGGGATGCAGAAGGAGCTGAAGAACAGTGCATGCCCGGAGCCAGAGCCAGAGCCCTGGGGGTCTGAGTGGCTTCGTGGTCAGGACTGGGAGGGCAGGAGGGGTGGGCCTGGCTTCTTCCCTGCCAAATTGCATTTGTTCTCCATGTTACTCTGACCTTACCTTAAGAGCAGCTTAGGCCTTTGGATCCTTAAACCACCTACCTCATCTACTGCCACCAAGGGAGTGGGCTTGTCTCTCCTTCCTTTCCTTTCCACCCCACCTTCTATCTTCTCCTTCTCCTCCCTTTTCCTCTTCCTCTCCTTCTCCTCCTCCTCCTCCTCCT
>PVLC010033152.1:0-17645 GCA_004027655.1 Graphiurus murinus | reverse complement strand
GGGAGGATCCGGGTTCTCCGTCAGCCTCAGCTACTTAGCGAGGCCCTCTGCAACTTAGTGAGACCCTGTTTCAAAATAAAGAATAAAAAATAACTGGGGGTTAGCTCAGGGGTAGAATGTCCCTGGGTTCAATCCCTAGTACTGAAAAAGAAAATCAGAATGTGGAGAGAATTTAGAACTACTTTGTCAATATGGTGGCCACTAGTTATGGTGACTATTTAGATTTAAATGAATTTAGACACTAAATGCGCTAGCCACCTTTCAGGAGCCAGTGGTGCCATATTGGGCAGCAAAGATGTAGAACTTTTCTATCACTGTAGAAGATTCTATCAGAGAGCATTAATTTGGAGATTTCAGAGTACAACTCTTCCATTTTGTAGGTGAGAAGAACAAAGCCTAGAGAGAAAGGACTTACATAACACTGACAACAATTTAAAGCCAATCAGAACCAACACTTAGGTCTTAGTTTAGTAGAAGTAGAGGTGAAGTTTTTAGTTGGAAAGAAGCTCAGCTGTCTTTCTGTTTAGAGAAGCAACGTGCTTATTGCATGCAATTTAGAAAACCTCAAAAATATTACAAAAAAATAAAGATCAACACAATTTTCATGACTCAGAGATTATCATAATTAACATATATATGCTAGGCTTTTTCCCTATGCATTTCTACTTATAGACATATATATAAGGATAGAAACACATTTTATGCATTTTGTTCTCTCTCCTGCTTTTTTTCACAATATATTTCAGACATCTTTATGTCATCAAATGTAGATTCATGCCACCATTTTAATATCCATGAGAGATTAATCCTGAATGGAAGATTCTGAAAGGTCCTTTAGATGCAGTGGCCTTGCACAGACCCCTAAATAATCAGAAGACAGCAGAGGGCAGAGAGTGGCAAGAGTCCAGTCAATGACAGAGCACTCTGCCCATTGGAAGTTGGCCTTTGATAGATGCAAGAATGGGGTCTCTAAAAGATGAGATCATGCTACCAAGGTCCCACGGTGAGTTGGTGGCAAGGGTAGGGCTGGGGCCTGAGATTCCCAACTCCAGTGCAGTGTTTTGGCCTCTGCAAAGTCCATCTCAATTCTTCACACTGGCTTTCAAGGCCCTGGTCACCTGGTTCTCACCACTTTCATTATCTTAATCACTGACAACAGCCCCCATGGATCATCCTCTGCATCTGTTCCACACGCAGATGGGAAATCAAGGCCCCTGGAGGGGAAAGGCTGCCTAGGGTCATGGAGTTAGATAATAGCAGTCACTGATGTGGACAGAGCTTCCCTGCTCAGGCCAGGAGCTGGGTCCTGGGCTGCATTCCACCAGCAGACCCTCCCTCCTGTCTCCAGGGCCCTGCCTGGCAGCCCCTGAGTCACCGTAAGCTGCAGTGAGTCAGCAGCATTCCTGTGGCTGAGAGCACCACAGCTCAGCCTCAGAACCTTCCTGTGCATCTTGGTGAGCTGGCACATCCTCCAGCAAAGCCTCAGGTCACAGCCCAACAGCCTGGGAGCTGATCTGCAAGGCCACAGGGCTTTGGATGACTCAGAGAGCCCCAGCTACCTCTGTGCTGGGCACTGGCCTCTGTAGTCTGTAAAGGAGCACAGGGCAGAAGGTGCTGGCCAACGTCTGGCTGGGGGGGAGGGGAGACGTGAGTCGTCACCACCTCCGGGTGGCAAGGGAGGAAATTGAAAGCACTGGCAGCTGGGGTTAGAGTCTGGCAGCTGGGGTTGGAGTCTCAACTCTGCCTCTTACTCACAGTGTGACCTTGGCAAGCTCTTGATTCCTCTGAGCCTCTGAAAACGGGAAAACCAGCACCTACCTCCCGGGCTATTGCAGAATCCAGAGAGAGTTTGTATGTAATGCACATAGCACAGTGTAGGACCCTGAGAAAGCTCCTGGGAACTGATAGTGACTGCTAAGATAATAGAAAATGTTGCCCAGGGTCTCCTCTCACATGCTTCTCTTATTCATTCATTCTTCTATTTGTTTAAAAAGTATTTAAGTGCCTACAAGGGGTGGGGGGACAGAACTCAAAACAGGGCTTTCCAGGGACAAGGTGGGGGGAGGGGAGTGTCACAGAACTGCTAATGTTCATGGTTAAGGCCTGAGCAGAGAAAACAGAGATGACAATAGACATGGTCTCCACCATTATAGAACTTTTATTCTAGTGGGAAAAGTGGGGCAGCCAACAGATAACAAGCAAGATGGAAAATAAGCAAGAAAATTAGGGTGCTAGGGGGAGGGGCTATAGATGGAGGGGCTCTTGAGGGGGTGATGGTTGTGCTGAGGTGTGAGGGCTGGACTGGTGGCACACGCTTGTAATCCCAGTACTTGGGAAGGATCTGGATTCGTGGCCAGCCTCAGCTACTTAGTGAGGCCCTCCTCAACTTAGTGAGACCCTGTTTCCAAATAAAGAATAAAAAATAGGGCTGGGGGTGTAGTTCGGAGGTAGAATGCTCCTGAGTCCCATCTCCAGTACACACATACACACAAAAGAAGCAGCAGCTACCTTGAGACAAGACAGGAGGAGTGTTTTAGACAGGGCAAGGCCAGCACTGGGGCCGGGAGACATTTGATGTGGAAGGAACAGGAGAGAAGGCTGCCAGAGCTGCAGGGAGAAGCAGAGGTGAACGTAGGGAGTGGCCAGCCCTTTCAGGCCCTGTTAAAATGTGGTGGCGCACACCTGTAATTCCAGTACTTGGGAGGCTGAGACAGGAGGATCAGCCAGCCTTGGCAATGTAATAGTGCTCTCAGAAACCTGGTGAGACCCTGTTTCCAAATAAAGAAATAAAATTGGGCTGGGGGCATAGCTTGGAGGTAGAATGCCTCTAGGTTCAATCTCCAGTAGATAGATAGATAGATACATAGATAAATAGATAGATGATAGATAGATAGATAGATAGATAGATAGATAGATAGATAGATAGATAGATCGTGTTTGCTAGCTGGGCATGATGGCACATACTAGTAATCCCAGTATTCGGGATGCTGAGACGGGAGAATTGCAGTTCAAGGCCAGCCTCAGCCACCATAGTGAGACCCTATCCTAGATACAAGGAGCCTTTTCTCACCCCAGCCCCTGGGGTAAGGCTTTCCGGAGGCTGGAGGTCACCCGATTTTTACTGTTTATGATTTAGGCTTTTGCTGAGCAGAGAAAACAGCTGTCAGCCAGGGGCCCAGCACGACACCTGCAGGGAGGAACAGGGCAGAGGTCTTGCCCAGGCTTGCTGGGTCCTCTCCCTGCCTGTTATCTTGGCTTTCAACTATGCTAAGCTGTAGATCATCACCGTACCCACTTCAGGGACAGGGAAACTGAGGCTGGGAAGAGCAGGAGTCCACCCTGCTAGACATTAACAGTTGCTAGCATTGAGAGCTTACTATGGCTCAGGAGATGTGGTGACAGGTTGGGCAGCATTTCACCACCACCCTGTGCCATGGCTATTTGTAGATGGAAGCTGAGGCTTCAAGCATTAAGCCTCAAGGTCAAGGTCAAGTGACTATAAGGTAGAGGAATCAGAATTTGAACCCAAGCCTTCTGACTCAAGCTGTTTTCCTTTGCATTTTATTTACGTATGTTAAATTCTTTTTCTCAAAGAAAACTTCTCTTTACTATATTAACAAAACTCATATTGGGCAAAGGTGAGAATAAAAGCAGTGAAAGTCAAATAATGTTAGTAAATTCCAGCCAGCTACTGCTGCTGTTCAAAGATCTGTGCCTGAGCCCTACTCTCCGCTCATGAGAGATCTGAACAGGTGTGGAAAAGCGCCGTTGGCGCTCGACTACCCAACTGAGGCTTCTCCCTGGAATAATCCGAAAGCTAAAATGAGATTGGAGAGAAAATCAGTTCTCATTGTGTGCCTCACTGTTATTTAATGCTGTTTCGCCATGTGGTCATCTCTGCAAACATTCCTGGCTTTCTGCCCCCTGCTTCCTTTGTGATTGGGAGGGGCCACGTGACCCGTTCCAGCCCTTCCTGAATTGCACAGTACTTCTAGGCTAGGACACATAACTCCTGGGGTGAGGCTGACCAGCTCTCTTTTCCAGAGTCTGGATCCCAGAGTGGGGACGGTGAGGGGGACAAAGAGCCCCCAGCTGAGCAATAACGCTTATGTAACATGAACAAGAAATGAGCTCGAATGCTAGAAGCCATTAAGTCTTTCGGGGCCTTTATTTACTGCAGCATAACCAATGCTATCTGCCGAGTACAGCATGCCATCCAGGATCACACCGAAGACACAGCCCCCCTTTTCACAGCCCGCAGTCTTAATTACCCGCTGTGCTAGACACTGGCCAAGTCAGGGCTGGAACAAAGCCTTCGCGTTCCATGGACAATATTCTTCCCTTCACCGCTGTCGCCTTCCCAAAGCCCACTACCTTGGGAAAGTGCCCACTTCCCCCACCTGCCTTGACTGTCTGCATCTCGGAGCTTTGTGTGTTCAGTCCTTTCTGCCAGGAGGGACACACACCTCCACCTCTGCCCCAGCCAGAGTCATGGTGAAGAGAGGGGCTGCCTGTGTTTGGACGCTGGGCTCTGCTGTTCACCAGCCCTGTTCTCTGAGGCTGCTTCTGAACCTCTCTGGGCCTCCATTTCCTTATCTATGAAATGGAAGCAATCATGGGGCTCTACCGCCCTGCAGCTGAGGTGAGGACTCAGGGTGTGCATGGTAAGCTATTTATTTCACTCTCGGTGAAAACCCACCTGCCCTTTGCAGCCCTGCTCCCATGTCACCATTTTCACCATGCCTTTGACAATCCCTGAACAGAGCTCTCTACTCCCTGGGCAGGTGGCATGGTGCCACCTGCAAGTTGTCTGTTCCTGGAGCAGACCTGCAGCTTCCACATGTGGATCTCCCCACCTCCCTCCACACTGCTAGCACACAGTGGGACTAAGGAACAGTGTTTGTTTTGAACTGACTCAGGCCAGTGGGGGGGGGTGCCTTGGGTTGGGCTTGGCCTCTGGGGAGAAGGGTGGTCTCCTGAGGCCATGCATCAAAAGCCTGGATCCTGGCCCTTAGTCCTGGAGGGTCAGTTTGGATACTAGGTAGAGAAGCTGGATATCGAGTGTACTAGTTCACTTGGGCTGCCTTAACAAAGCACCAAAAACTGGGTGGACTAAAACAACAGAAATGTGTTCTCTCCATCTGGGGGCCAGAAGTTTGAAATCAAGATGCCAACAGGGCTGTGCTTGCTCTGAGCTTCTGGATGGAATCCCTCCTCGCTTCCTCCAAGCTTCTGGTGGCGGCCAGCCAACCTGCCTTGTGCACGTACACATCCAGCTCTGCCATCCCACATGCCCTCTGCATGTTGGTGTCCTCCCATGGCGTGCAGTGTGCGTGATGCCTCTCTCCTTGTAAGGCCACTAGTCATACTGGATCTGCCCCGCACAACCTTGGCTCAATTTTATTTCATCTGCAAGATTCTACTTCCAAACAACCTCAAGTTCACAGGTACCGCTGGAGTTAGGATTTCAACGTGCCTTTTCAGGGGTCCCAATTCAACCCCATCATCAGGAGTCAGAAGACACAGACCCTGGACACTTCCAAAATAGAGGCCACAGACATTGGGAAGGAGGAAAAGAGGAGGAGCTGTACCGTGAGGACCAGGCCACCTGGAACTCCCCTCTTTCTGGGCCTCATTCTTCTTCCTGGGAAGATGAGGAAAAGAGCTGCCCCTTTAACACTCCTGCCTTGTGAGACGCAGATGAGGTAGGGAATGTGGAGGGGAGAAGGCTGGGTCCTGGCACGGAGCTCAGCAGTCTGCAAAGGCAGTGTGTGTGCACCACTGCCCTACTTGGACACCCCGAGGCTGCACCCTCAGCCTTCCACCCCTGTCGGCAGGCTTCTTCCTGTGAACTCATGCCTGCCCTTTGCCTTCCTGATTTGGGTCACCTGGCTCTTCCAGTCTTGGTTTCCTTCTCTGTAAAGTGGGGAGAGTGGTTGGTACGCCATATGGCTGTTGCAAAGATTAAATGTTGAGAGGGTGCAGTTAATCCAGCACACGGACTGATATTGATTTGGTATGAAAGCAAGCATCATTCCCTCAGGCAAACAGCACATGCAGCCCCCAGAAAGGCAGCACCGGGAGGCCACTGCACCTCTCCTCAGCCCCCGGGCCTCCTCCCTGTGTCTAACCGGCTCCTGGGTTGGCCCCCCTCCGTTCCTGCCTCCCCCCTCTCATTTTCTCTCCTCCTCCTCCTCCTCCGCCTCCCCCCACACACACACCCCAGTGAGAGTTCTCAGCCGGACAGTCCCTGAGAGTCCCCTGTCAGCTGTTTTCCTTTCTTTCTTTCTTGGTGCTGAGGATTGAACTCAGGGGCATTCTTCCCTCAAGCTACACCCCTAGCCCTTTTATTTTATTTTATTTTTTTAATTTTGAAGCAAGGTCTCACTAACTTGCCGAAGCTGGCCTCAAACCTGCGATCCTCCGGTCTCCAGGGAATCCCCCTGTCTAGCCTAATGGGAGATGAGAATCCCAGCCAGCACTGTCCAAGCTGGGCACAACTTTGAAGAAGGAAACTGGATGGGGTCCTGTCCTCTGGGGACTTTCATAAGTGACTGAGACAGCTGACATCTACCTAGGGCCTACTTACATGCCACGCCCTGCCATCAGCAAGTGTGCTTGGACTAACTTGGATTAATCCTC
This sequence comes from Graphiurus murinus, assembly GCA_004027655.1. Classification (NCBI taxonomy): domain Eukaryota; kingdom Metazoa; phylum Chordata; class Mammalia; order Rodentia; family Gliridae; genus Graphiurus; species Graphiurus murinus. The sequence continues at coordinate 11,003 of PVLC010033152.1, read as the reverse complement.
ACAAAAACTAGCACCCCCACTTTACAAATGAGGAGACTAAGACACAGAAAATTTAGGCCTACATAGCTCCTGAGGCCCCATCGGAAGCCCGAGGGCTCCAGAGCTCAGCTCTGAAGTGTTTCCGTACCACTAACACTAACACAGCCCTGGGCACACCTGGGAGCACACAGCGCGCCTCCCACATGCACCCCCGGCCTTCCTTCTCAACCATCTGAATGTTTGCCCTTCAGACTAGAGGCCATTTATACAGTGACGGGTCTGGATACCTTTTAGAAGAAAAATGCGCTTTTCTTTTCCACTCCGCAAGCCCATGATTCTCTCCCCTGCCTCCAGCCCCAGTGTTTATCTCGGCACGGAGACAGCCTTTGAAGTCCTTGCTTCTTGAAAGCTGAGAGGGAGAGGGAGGCACTACAAACATTTAAAAGCATGCCCACATGTTGGTTGGAACATGGGAGCTTTTTAAGGATTAATAACAGTTTTTGGAATCTATGGCCCTTTCACCTTTCAAGGTAAAAAATAAATAAAATAAAAAATAACCCCTTGAAAGTCACAACTGCTGGGGAGAAAAGCCCACCAGAGCAGGGAACAGAGCCAGTGTCTCCTTCTGCAGTCTGATGAGGGACAGCCCAAGTGCTGGGCGGGGGAGGGGGGTCATGGATCTATATTAAGAGACAGTAAGAACAATGTAGATTTTTTAAAGCACCACTCACTCTAGTTAATGGATTGTCTTTATTCGGGAAATATGACCTTCCTCCTTTGTCCCATGTTAAAATGTTAAACAATCTTTTCTTCTTCTTCTTTTGGTACTGGAAATTGAACCCAGGGAAATTCTCTGAGCTATATTCCCAGCCCTTTATTTTGAAATATGGTTTCACTAAGTTGCTGAGGCTCACCCCAAAACTGTGTGTGTGTGTGTGTGTGTGTGTGTGTGTGTGTGTGTGTGTGTGTGTGTGTTACTGAGGATTGAACTCATTCTACCTCTGAGCTATACCCCCAGCCCTATTTTATTTTGAAACAGGATCTCACTAAGTTGCAAAGGGCCTCAATAAGTTGCTGAGGCTGGCTGCAAATCTGCGATCCTCCTGTCTTAGCCTCCCAAGTACTGGGATTACAGGCTTATGCTACCATGCCTGGTTTGGCCTTAAACCTTCAATCCTCCTGTCTCAGCCTTCCAAATACTGGATTAAGAGGCAAGAGCCACTGCTCCTGGCTAAACAATTCTTTCTTTAAGGAAATAATCACTGTATTAAACAATGGTTCTTTGTTATTGTTTTTAGACAGGGTCTGGGGGTTCGCTGTTACCCAGGCTCTTGAGCTCCTGGACTCAAGCAATCTTCCTGCCTCAGCCTCCTGAGAGCTGGGACTATAGACATGCATCACTACACTCAACTTTATTTATTCATTTGTTTGTTTGTTTATTGTGGTACTGGGAATTGAACCCAGGTGCATTTCTACCTCCAAGCTACACCCTCAGCCCAATTTTTTTTTTTTTTTTTGGTACTGGGGACTGAACCCAGGGGCATTCTGAGCTACACCCCCCAGCCCTATTTTTTATTCTTTATTTCGAAACAGGGTCTTACTAAGTTGCAGGTGGCCTCACTAAATAGCTGAACCAGGATCCTCTGGTCTTAGCCTCCCAAGTGCTGGGATTACAAGCATGCGCCACCACGCCCAGCTCCATTTTTTATTCTCTATTTTGAAACAGGGTCTTACTAAGTTGCAGAGGGCATCACTAAGTAGCTAAGGCTGGCTACGAACCTGCAATCCTCCAGTCTCAGCCTCCCAAGTACTGGGATTACAAGCGTGTGCCACCACACCTGGCTTCCACTAAACTTTAAACAATAGCTTTTAAAAAGGGCCATTTGGCTTGATGTGGTGGCACACACCTGTAATCCTAGTGCTTGGGAGGCTGAGACAGGAGGATCACAGGTTTGAGGACAGCCCCAGCAAGTAGTGGGACTCTCATCAACCTAGTGACACCCTGTTTCAAAGTAAAAATAAAATAGGGCTGGGGTAGGGGGGTGTAGCTAGGAGGTAGGATGCCCCTGGGTTCAATCCCCAGTACCACAAAATAATTAAATAAATATTTAAAAATAAAATAAGAAAGGTCATTTACAAAAGAACATAGTGGACAATCCTATCTCAGTCTCCTGGTTCTTGATTTTTTTTTTTTTTTTTTTCGGTACTGGGGATTGAACTCAGGGGCATTCTACCTCCGAGCTATACCCCCAGTCCTATTTTTTATTCTTTATTTTGAAACCGAGTCTCACTGAGTTGTGGAGTGCCTCACTAGGTAGCTGAGGCTGGCCTCGAACCCGGATTCTCCGGTCTCAGCCTCCCGAATGCTGGGATTACAAGTGTGTGCCACCACGCCCGGCTCTGGTTCTTGATTTTTAAGATTTGGGGGAGCATAAGTAGTCTGTGAAGTCTCAGCTCTGAGGAGGAAGAAAGGGATGGACACATGCTATCACAAGCCAACTAGAAACAGGGCCTCATAAGACGGGCCAAGGTGCAGAAGAGAGCTGAGGAGAGCTGACCCCAGAGGCAGTTCCTGGGGAAGCCCTCAGAGCAGGGCACTCCCTTAGTGGAGAAGGGCAGGGATCATCTCACACCAGAGCCAGAGAGAGCTCAGGGAGAGGGGAGCAACACAGGACAGAGTAAATAAAGGAAATAGGTAGAAAGGAGACAGAAAGGAAGGAGAAGTAAAACATAACTAATATAAAAACCTGGTGCTAGCCGGGCGTGGTGGCGCACGCTTGTAATCCCAGCATTTGGGAGGCTGAAACCAGAGGATCCGGGTTCGTAGCCAGCCTCAGCTACTTAGTGAGGCACTCTGCAACTTAGTGAGACTTGGTTTCAAAATAAAGAATAAAAAAAATAGGGCTGGGGGTATAGCTTGGAGGTAGAATGCCCCTGAGTTCAATCCCCAGTACCGCAAAAAAAAAAAAAAATAAAAAATAAAAAAAATAAAAACCTGGTGCTAAAGTTCCTCATCCCCTTACTCCCCAAACCAGTTTTTTCTCCCAGACCTGTCTCTCTCAAATTCCTGGGAAGGGAATAGATCTTAAAGTTAATAAAAAAGCTGTCGTTACCCTGTGCACTGTTCACCAGAGAGACTTATAATTAGGGGACTTTCCCATGACCTATGGGTCATGACCATGATAATGAAGATCATGACCAACTGAAGGATCCAGTGAATGACCAGACCACCATAAACTGGCATGCGATCACTAGACTGACATCATCCCCACATGCCTCCCATACCCCCCCTTCACCAGATTTCTTTAAAAAACAGAACCATGGCTGGGCATGGTGGCGCACACCTGTAATCCCAGTACTTGGGAGGCTGAGACAGGAGGATCACAGGTTCCAGAACAGCCTCAGCAAGTGATGAGACTCTTGTCAACCTAGCAAGACCCTGTTTCAAAATAAAAATAAAACTGGGCTGGGGCTATAGCTTGGAGGTAGAATGTTTCTGGGTTCAATCCCCAGTAACAACAACAACAAAAAAGAGCCATGAGCCCCCCTCCCCCCACCCACGTGTCTCTCACTCTGGAGATGGCCTGCATTCGTCCTTGAATGTGTACTCCTTGCTTTCCAAATAAATCTCTCGCTATATCTCTGACTGGCTCATGTTGAAATTCTTTTCTGTCACAGAAGCCAAGTACCCCACTGGTCCTGAATTGCATTCCCTGTGGGAAACTCCTCCGGGCCCTTTGTGGAATCAATCCTTTCCCCAGGATGGAAGGAAACAGCACTGTGAAGGAAGAAATGGGCACATCTCGAGAAGACACTTGCTTGTCCAAAGCTCCCGGCAACACCAGCCCCATCGACTTCTCCTCACTGGCCCTGCAAGAAGCATGCTCCACGACCTCATCTGACACCCAAGGGTCCTAAGGCACAGCCTCTTTGAGTCTTGAGCAAGATCACGCAGTGACTAACTAGCCAGGCATGTGACACCGGCCTGTAATCCCAGTACCTAGGAGCCCTGACAGGAGGATCACAGGTTTAAGGCCAGCCTCAGCCACTTAGCAAGACCCCATTTCAAAATATAAAAAAATAAAATAGGGCTTGGAGTGTAGCTCAAAGGTAGAATGCCCCTGGGCTCAATCCCCAGAACCGCGAAGGAATGTAGGAAGGAAGGAAGGAAAAAAGGAAGGAAGGAAGGAAGGAAGGAAGGAAGGAAAGAAGGAAGGAAGGAAGGAAGGAAGGAAGGAAGGAAGGAAGGAAGGAAGGAAGGAAGGAAGGAAGGAAGGAAGGAAGGAAGAAAGGAAAAGAAAGTAAGAGCTGGGGATGTAGCTCAGTGTTAGAGTGCTTCTCTAGCATGTGTAAGGCCCTGGGGTTCAACCCTCGAGTACTAGAAAAAAAAAAATGAAGAAAACTTTAAGCCAAACTAGGGACCCTTCTAGGCACTAGGTCCTGCACAACTGGTCAGGTCACATGCATTTGACATCAGCTCTGCTGCGGAGCCTGGAAGTCTAGCTCTTTCCTCTATACATCGTTGCTTTCCATTAGATGGTAGAGTTAAGCTAAACAGAGAAATCAAAACCTAAAATGATCTATGCAGTAAAATCTACAATCTACTCATTCAGTCTGTATATCTATAATATATCAAGTTATTCATCATTGGCTAGGTTTGGAGGGATGAGACCAAAGGTGAATTAATTTCTACTTCTCTGAATAATGGATTTTTAATGTAAGTATGGATTTCTTTGAAATAGAAAAGAAGTAGGTGTTATGTTTTAGTAGTTTCACCTGTAGGGTGGGGAAGAATTATGGGGGTTCCTGGCCATTCTCCTGGCTTCCCTCCCAGGGCCACCTGGTTCCTCTTTGTCTGTCACCCCTTCTGATTCTGGACCCCTGCTCACTCCACTTTGGTGCCCAGCCTGGCTCTAGCCAATGGCTAGTTGTCAGTACCAGAGTGTGTCAAGATTAGCCAGAGCATGTGGACCAGTGGAAAGACAGCAGCCTGGGATGGAAGCTGGGTCTGGTCCCTGCTGAGTGTGCTGTGTGGCCTTGAGCAAGCCCCTTTCCCTCTCTGGGCCTGGTGTTGCAACAGACTCCTTTCACACAAGATGGTCTATCACTCCATTACTGCAATAGTCCAGGGTGTCACTCCACCCACCAAGATCCCTCCTTGCATTTCCTCCTTTTCCACAAAAAGCAGAGAGGGAGTGAAGCTCGACAGCTGAGAAAGAGGCAGTGTGGCCCAGTGAGAAGAGGAACTCCAAGTCAGAGATGCTCCAGTAAGATCAGTCTGCCTCTCTTGGGATCTCTGAGCTCTACTCTAAACTCTCTGTAGCTTTCATCTGCCCCCCAAAATAAACCCAGAACTTCTTTCCACAGACCTACGCAATCTACCCTGCTGGCCCCGTCTCTCCCTGTGCCTTGCTCATGCCCCATCTGCCACCCTGGTCCCCGCTCCCCTCCAAGCTCATTCCTCCTCAGGATCTTTGCACTGGCTCTTCCTGCTACTCACAATTCTTTCCCAGACCTTTGTCTAGCTCCTCCTTGAATTTGAGCCCCAGTTGAAATGTCGCTGTCAGAGTGGCCTCCCCACCACCTGGTCTCCACTCACGAGCCCTCGTCAGCATCCTCACAGGAGGCCCAGTGGTCTGAACACCTCTTCTCTATTGGCTTCACTGTCTGTATGTTTCCTATTCCAGTCCTACCATTGTCAGCATCCGTAGCATAAACCTCCCATCTGCTTCCCCACCACATCCTCAATGCTTTGACATTCAGTAAATATTTGATGAATGAGTAATGAATGAATGAATAGGCCTCGATTTGCCTGTCAATACCAGGAGGGAATAAATATAATTTAATACTGCTGGTCACAGTCACCTTTCAAAATAGAATTCAGCCAGGCCATGGTGGCATAGGCCTGTAATCATACTACTTGAGAGACTGAGACAGGAGGATCACAGGTTTGAGGCCAGCCTCAGCAACTTAGTGAGATCCTGTTTCAAAGTAAATAAATAAATAAATAAATAAATAAATAGGGCTGGAAGTGTAGCTGGTAGGTAGAATGCCCAAATAAGTAAATAAAATAAAATCAACCTAGGGATTCTCTGCCACAGAAGGTACAAGACACGACACCGTGTCCAGTTTGGAGGAAGCCCACCCCAGAATCCTTGATCATGCTCTGAGGTTGTCGGCTTTGGGAACTGAGACATTGAAGATCAAATGAGCCAGGCTTGGTGGAACATGCTTGTAGTCCCAGTACTTGGGAGGCTGAGACATGAGGATTGCAGGTTGATGGCCAGCCTCCGAAGTTTAATGAGGCTCCCACAACTTAGTGAGACTCTATTTCAAAATGAAAAATAAAATAGGACTAGGGGCATAGCTCAGAGATAGAAAGCCCCTGGGTTCACTCCCCAGTACCAAATAAATATCAAATGACTGTTCATCTAATTGGAAAAGGAGCCTAGGATTTGATGCTCCCTCTTTGTAGAGTTTATGTTTCCTCATTTGGGGCCAAAAGGCCCCCTTAGTGCCCCTTCCTGTCCCTAACTAACTCAGCCAATCCCTCAGCTGCTCAGACCCAATGACTACTGCTGCTCGCAGGCCTCCTGATCTTCCTTCTCTTCCTTGGGGCCCTCTCCCCTCCTCTTCCCACCACAAAAACAAAAACAAAAACAAACAAACAAACAAAACAAAACCAAGGGAATTCTACCTCTGGGCTACAACACCCCCAGCCCTATTTTTTATTTTTTATTTTGAAACAGGGTCTCACTAAGTTGCTGAGAGCCTTGCTAAATTGCTGAGGCTGTCCTCCTGTCTCAGCCTCACAAGTACCAGAACTACAGGCATGTGCCATCGAACTCGGCTACGGCCAGGATCTTAAGATAGCACTCAGGGCCTGGAGAAATGGGCTCCCTCAATACCAGCACGGACCCCATCCATAAAACCTTTTCAACTTCATAAACTCGTAACTACAGAAATCTGTCCAAACATTCCGGGCAGTTGTAACTATTGGTGTTGGCTTGCAGGTCTGGCCGAGGGTCCAAGGCTTTAATGAGGGCATACTTCACAGTCCCTGCCCAGAGTAACGCCAGGGAGGGCAGAGAGCCTGCGGCTGGTGCCAGGGAGCCATGAGAGAACCTCCTCAGGGCACCAGGGACAAGGCAGGATATCGACCGTTTTCTCAGAAAAGTGACATTGACCTAGTCCAGTTACCCTTCAGGGGGAGTGAGTGGAAGACATCTGTCAAGACAGGAGCTCAGCCAAAGCTGAACTCTGCGTTAAGACCCAAGTAACCAGACGGATGAAAAGGGCGCTTTCTCCCTCCCCTCGGGCCTCGTTGTCTTTTCCATGATTAATGTGGAGAAAATGGCTTGGCTGCTTCTGAGGCCCAGCGGAGGAGAAGTGGTCCTTTCTTTGCTCCTCCCCAGGCGCCTGTCTGGGGGACGGTGGGCAGGGAAGGGTCAGCGTGTTGGTGGAGCTGCTGTGGGGCCACCTGGAATTTGTGCAGGAATCCACATCACTGAACACCCGGGGCCTCTGGCATCCGGGAGGTGGGCTGCGGGCGGCGGGCTCAGGAGGAAGGGCCTCCGGCATCCCCAGCCGGGCATCTACAAAGAAGCAACTGCCCACGGCATTTCCCTTCCCGCCAGCCACATGAAACAGTTCCAGGGGGAGAGAGAGGGAGAACACACTTCAGAAGTGAGTGTGAAAATTTGGGCCTGGCAGACAAGCCGTCCATGAGAGGGGCAACTCCAGGGCCCTGGGCCTCCTGGAGACATCAACAGAAGGAGAACCCCTCCATTGGGCATCAGGGGCTGGAAGAAACTGTTGGCTTCCCCTGTCCCCACCGCCCTGCACTGTGATGAAGGCCTGGACCCAGATGGAACCACACTTTGTGTCCATGGTTAGGTGGGCAGTTCTAAAAGCCAATACCCATAAGCCCCCTTTGTCACATCTGCAGTTTTCCAGACCTTGCCTTGCCTAAAGTCTTCATCCTCACTGAGACTGTCCAAGACTTGGATGGAATGACCCTCCTCTCTTTATAGGTAAGACCCTGGCAATCAGCCTGCAGCCCTGGGGAACAGGTGGAGAGGTGCTTTGGTGCCTGACTATTGCACAAAAGTATCTGAGGGCCCCAGGGAGAAGCTGAGTTCATATCATAGAACAGATTTCCTCTTGGAGGCCATGTGGGGATGCTGGTTTTGCAGGTGGAAATTCTATGGCTCCGTGAATGGAGGAGATGAAACATGCTCCCCACCGCCCACCCATTCCTCCACACAGCACCGCATGTTTCCTCTGCCCGGGAGCCCTGGCCATGCCTCCCCTAGCTCCGCTCCTGTCTCCGGGGCAGATGTGTCCCCGCTCCCAGCAGAGGCCAGCCTGGGCCGCAAGAGCCTTGGGTCAGAGCCAAGAGGGCCAGAGAAAGTCACCAAGGGACAGGGCCAAGAAGGCTGCTTTCAGTACACCCTCTGTGGAGGCCCTGCGACTTGGTAGATCCTTTTCAAATATCCCTCATATTTGAAGAGCATGTTATGCTTTACAAGGCTCTTTCTCATGTGTTATTTCATCCTATCCTTAATCTCTGGAGGTCTCAGTTTCCCCACATCAAAAGGAAGGGAGTGAACAGACTGAGGGCTTCAAGACTTTCTCCCCCACATGCTAATATTGTGTGAGAGACTATGTTTTATAGTACCTCATATATATTACACAGCTCATTTTGGGGTTTATGGTGCTAAGATTCTGTGCTCTCAGGCCCTAGAATCCTGGGCTTCTAAAATCCAATGGTCTTTGATTCTCAGAATATATGCCTTTTTGTTCCATGATTGCATATGTCAGTGTTTCCCAAATTCCATTTGTTCGTCTACCACTTTGACCACATAGGCTGTGTCTGCATGGCACCTGTATTATTATTCTTTTAGGGGTTTTTCTTTAAATAGACTCTTTTTAACTTAAATAAGTGTCTTTAAAATGGAAACTTTATATCATTATTGCAAATGGAAAACCAGTCTCACCTGCCATAAATAGGAGCTAAAAGTAAAAATAAATACAATAAAAACAATGCTATTAAATTCTAACTAGATACTGTTGCTTGCCAAAGGCTCCAAGCCCAAGGCTTGCTCTTTTAAAAAAAATAGTGTATGCATAAGCACATACACACACAAGCACAGACACACACACACACACACACACACACACACACACGCACGCACACACTAGCAAGGCTTAGAAAGGTTTTTTGTTATTGTTGCCTTTTATTGATTGAAACTTTTTTCTTAAGGTACTAGGTATTGAACCCTGTATGCTAGGCAAGTACTGTACCACTGAGCTACATCACCCACCCTTTTTATTTATTTATTTATTTTCGGTACTGGGGATTGAACTCAGAGGCATTCTACCTTCGAGCTACACCCCCAGCCCTATTTTTTATTCTTTATTTTGAAACCGAGTCTCACTAAGTTGCGGAGTGCCTCACTAGGTAGCTGAGGCTGACCGCGAACCCGGATCCTCCAGTCTCAGCCTCCCGAATGCTGGGATTCCTTTTTATTTTTTATTTTGAGACAGGGTCTCCCTAAATTTCCCAGGCTGGCCTTGAACTTGTGCTCTTTCTGCCTCAGCCTCCCAAGTAGCTGGAATGATAGGCATGTCCCACTGTACCTGGCTTAGAGAGGTATTAAAGACATGGTAGCATAAAAATGAAACAGTATGAGAAGAATTTAAAGTATTACTAAATTTTTCATCTCATTAGTGATGCCACATTGTTCAGAGCTGCACCTGGACTTCAACCATGCTGTGTTCATCCCCATGGTGTGCCTCTTCATTAGGTAACATGCCTCTCTCTGTTGTATAGGAGAAGGAGCCTGAACTCTCAGACCACACATACATTGTCCAGGGAGTCCATTAGGTTTCCTCCCTTCTGAATTTTTTGTTTTTTTATTTTGAAACAGGGTCTTGCTAAATTACCAAGGCTGGCCTCAAACTTTCAGTCCTCCTGTCTCTGCCTCCCAAGTCCTGGAGTTACAGGCATGTGCCACCACACCCTGCCTCCTTTCTGAGCTTTGAAGAGCTTTGCATTTGCAAAACCAGTCCCTCAGAGTTAGGCCTGGGGTGTTACCTTGAGGTCTCCCTGTGGGATAGAAGGAAGCTAGAGACTCTCAAGGCTGAGTACCTGAAGACTGTTGGAGACATCAGTGGCCCTGGGGCCTTTGGTAGGACTCAGCCTGGCAGAAGCACACTTGTGTTAGCACAGGTCAAGTGACAGTTGGCCCTGGGTGATGCCTGTGCCTGGGGGGCACGAGGAGCAGACATAGCCCAGGGGTGCTGGCCCCCCAGAGCAGGGAGGGTGAAGGTGCTGTAGACAGGGCCTACTGGCTCCCAGCATGCCCCTGGAGGCTCAAGCCACCCTCTTTGGGGCTGGCTGCAGGGCCAGGGTGGCTTGAGATCAGTCCCTGGCCTGTGGGCAGCACAACCCAGATTCTAATCCCATCCACTGCTGGCCCTCCTGTGACCTGAACAGGTCAGTTCTCCTGGAACCGTTTTCTCACTGTAATCTGTACACACACACTGGCTTGGACTATCTCTGAGAGGAGCACACGTGTCTGAGGGCTCACTGGCTCAGAACCCTAGCTCGAATACTACAATGGCTGCTGCTGTTATTGTTAGAACAATAATAATTATTATTTGGCCTTTGCCATTTTGGGGGGAAGGGAGAGATGAGCACCAATTTTCCCATTGGCAGGGTCAAAAGATATCAATGTTTGATACACAGAAGTACTCCGTAAATTTTACAGCAAAATGGTTTTTTTCTTTCTGCCAGGCCCCCAGGGGACCAAGGATAGCATCTGACCTTGGCCTGGGTTCAGTTTTTGGCTCTGGCCTGGTAATAGTTCCTATGTGATGCTGACCTGGGCCTCACATTCAAGGTGGCCTTTGTGCGACTCCATAGCCCTACATGAGAAACCAAGACTGCCTTGCTCCCTGCTCCCTTTCCTAGGCCTTGACTTTGCTCTCCTTCCCAACAATGGCCTCCTCTCCTCCCC